>PVJO010009108.1:0-71425 GCA_004026905.1 Hystrix cristata
TTTCAATTTCATTAAAGAGTTTGAGGAATAATGGTATTAGATCATCTTTGAATTTTTTGTAGAATTCAGCTGTGAAGCCGTCAGGACCTGGGCTTTTCTTTGTTGGTAGGTTTTTAATTACCTCTTCAATTTCAATGGCTGATATTGGTTTATTAAGAGTTTGTATCTCTTCTCGGTTTAGTTTTGGTAATTTGTATGTGTCTAGGAATCTGTCCATTTCTTCCATGTTTTCCATCTTGTTTGAGTATAAGTTCTTGAAGTAGGTGTTGATGATCCTTTGGATTTCTGCCGGATTTCAGTTGTGACTTCCCCCCTTTCATTTTTTATTGCATGAATTTGGGTCTTTTCTTTCCTTTTTTTGTTCAGGTTGGCTAGGGGTTTGTCTATTTTGTTTAGTCTCTCATAGAACCAACTCTTTGATTCGTTGATTCTCTGTATTGTTTTCTTGGTCTCAATTGCATTGATTTCAGCTCTGATCTTAATGATTTCCTCTCTTGTGTGAGCTTCAGGTTTGTTTTGCTCTTCTTTTTCTAGTTGCTTGAGGTTCAACATTAAGTTGTTTATTTGAGCTCGCTCTGTCTTCTTGATGTGGGAGCTCAATGCGATAAACTTCCCCCGTAGCACTGCTTTCATTGTATCCCATAAGTTCCGGTATGTTGTATTGTCATTATCATTTATCTTTATAAATTGCTTAATTTCTTCTTTAACTTCTTCTGTGACCCAGCTGTTATTCAGAAGGATATTACTTAGTTTCCATGTGTTTATGTGTTTTTTTTTTTTTTGTTTTTGTTACCATTGAATTCTATTTTCAATGCACTATGGTCCAATAGTATGCATGGGATGATTTCAATTCCCTTACATTTACTTAAGTATCCTTTATGGGCTAGTATGTGGTCTATTTTGGAAAACGACCCGTGTGCGGCTGAGAAGAATGTGTATGCTGCTGCTGTAGGGTGAAACAGTCTGTAGACATCTGCTAAGTCCATTTGTTCACAGAGATGATTCAGTTCTGATATTTCTTTGTTAATTTTCTGTCATGCTTTTTTTTTCTTTTTCTTTTCTTCCCTTTTGAAGGTCATTGATACCATGTAGATCCAACCTTACCCATGCCACTGAGGAAAATTCTGGAGACATAAAGGACACAAGAATCAAGAACCACATATACCTTGAAAACAGTTTACGAACAGACTTTTCTTAGGAAAGCATTGATACTTGTTTTAAAGTAACCTCCCATAAATAAAATATAAAGTCAACACGGAGTACAAACTAGAATGGGGAAATATGTATATGTACAAAGAAAATGACACAGGAGCAAAACACAACCCTAGATCCCCAGCCTACCCGAACAAATCCAGAGGACAATATAATAGAGGAAATCAGAAGACACCCCAAAAAACTTTCAGAAATGATAGCAGCAGAAGTTAAAAAGCAGATGGGGAGGCTATAGAGAACATCAGACTAGAAATAATTGCCCAGGTTAAAAAGAGATGACAATTATAATGAAAGACCTGCTTAGTGAATTCAGAGTACACAGAGATTAAAAAAAAAGAAGAAGAGTTTAGAAAAATGATGGAAAACTTGAACATTCAACTCAGGAAAGAAATGGAAACCTTGAAAGATATCCAGATACCCAAGCAATCAAAAACTTTCTTGAAAGTATACGCAGTAGATTGAATGAAAGCAAAGATAGACAATGAAACAATGAAAAGAAAGACCTCTTAAAAATAGCTAGAGACTATGAAAAATCACTACAACAGCTGCAAGATGATGCAAAGAAGAACAATATAAAAGTGATTGGAGTGAATAAAAAGCAGGAGACAGACAGTGCAAAGGATCTAAAAAGATTATTTATGGGAGTAATGACAGAAAACTTCCCAAGCCTGAAAAAAGAACTTGACATGCAGATAAGCAAGATATATAGAACTCGAATTACTCATGACCAAAATAAATCTACACCAAGACATATAATACTCAAGATTCCAGAAATTCAACAACAGAACAAAATACTGAAAAGTGTTAGGGAAAAAAATCACCTATAAAGGTAAACCCATCAGAATCACAGCAGACTTCTCAAAACAAACCCTTAAATCAAGGAGAACCTGGAGGAAAATATTTCAAGCCTTAAAAGAAAACAATCTCCAATCCAGATTGATGTACCTGGCCAAACTATCTTTCACATTCAACAATGAAATAAGGTACTTCCATGACAAAGAACAGCTGAAGAAATTTATGACCTCCAAACCACCTCTACAAAATATTTTGAAGGCTATCCTAGAAAAGGAAAAGGGAAACTACAATTACAAGGACACTGATGAAAAAGAATCCACCAGGAAAGATGAGCAGTTAAACTGAGATGAAACACAGACCAACAACAGAAAAGATCTATGACAAAGATAAGTCAATACATAGCAGCTATAATCAATGTAAATGGTCTCAACTTACCAATCAAAAAGAAACAGACTAGCAGAATGGATCAGGAAGCAAGATCCATCAATATGCTGCATACGAGGGACACATTTAACCCAAAAGAAAATTCATAGACTGAAAATCAAAGGATGGAAAACAGTATTTCATGCAACAGGAACCCAGAAAAAGGCAGGGGTAGCTACCCTAGTCTCAGACAAAGTGAACTTCAAACCGAGACTGATTAAGAGGGACAGAGAAAGTCATCACATACTTCTTAAGGGAAAACTCCAAGAGGAAGAACTAACAATCATTAATATTTACGCACCAAACATCAGTGAACCTAACTACATACAACAAATATTAAGGAACATGAAAGATCAAATAAACACTAATGCAATTATAATGGGCGACTTCAATACCACACTGTCACAAATAAACAGATGAACTAGACAAAAAATTAACAAAAAATATCAGAACTGAATCAAATCTGTGAACAAATGTACTTAGGCAGATGTCTACAGAGTATTTCACACCACAACAGCAGAATACACATTCTTCTCAGCTGCACACAGGACGTTCTCCAAAATAGACTACATACTAGCTCATAAAACTTGTTTAAGTAAATATAAGGGAATTGAAATTATGCCACACATACTATTGGACCATTGTGCAATGAAACTGGAATTCAATGGTAACAGAAACCAAAAAAAAACAAAAATCCACATAAACACATGGAAACTAAATAACATCCTCCTGAAGAGCAGCTGGGTCAAAGAAGAAATTAAAGAAGAAATTAAGCAATTTATACAGTTAAATGATAATGATACCAGAACCTATGGGATACAATGAAAGCAGTGCTTCAAGGGAAAATCATTGCATTGAACTCCCACATCAGGAAAACAGAATGAGCTCAAATAAACAACTTAATGTTGAACCACAAACGTCTAGAAAAAGAAGAAAAAATCAAACCCAAAGCTTGTACAAGAGAGGAAATTATTAAGATGAGAGCTGAAATTAATGCAACTGAGACTAAGAAAACAATACAAAGAATCAATGAATCAAAGAGTTTGTTCTTTGAAAGAGTAAATAAAATAGACAAACCCCTAGCCACTTTTATCAAAAAAGGAAAGAAAAGACCCAAATCCGTGCAATAAAAAAATGAAAGGAGTGAAGTCACAACCAACACTATGGAAATTGAAAGGAGTATCAGCACCTACTTCAAGAACCTCTACTCAAACAAGATGGAAAACACTGAAGAAATGGACAGATTCTTAGAAACATATGAACTACCAAAACTGAATCAAGAAGACATAAGAATGCTAAATAACCCAATATCAGCCATTGAAATTGAAGAGATAATTGAAAACCTACCAAGGAAAAGCCCAAGTCCTGACAATTGCACAGCTGAAATTCTACAAGAAATTCAGAGATGATCTAATACCACTACTCCTCAAATTCTTTAATGAAATTGAAAAGGAAGCAGTACTTCCAAAATCATTTCTAGAAACAAGTATTACCATGATACTAAAACCAGAAGAAGATCCAACCAAAAAAGAGAACTACAGGACAATTTCCCTAATTAACATAGATGCAAAAATTCTCAACAAGATACTGGCCAACAGAATGCAATCAATTATCAAGAAGATTGGGCTGGGGATTTAGCTCAGTGATTAGAGTGCTTGCCTTGCAAGCACAAGGGCCTGAGTTCAATCCCCGGCACCACAAAAAAAAAAAAAAAAAAAAAAAAAAAAAAAAAAAAAGATTATGCACCACGACCAATCAGGATTCATCCCAGGGGTGTTTCAACATATGCAAATCAATACATGTAATACACTGTATCGATGAAGTCAAGGACAAAGATCACATGATCATCTCAATAGCTACAGAAAAAGCATTTGACAAAATCCAACACCCATTCATGATAAAAACTCTACAGAAATTAGGAATAGATGATCTATACCTCAACCTGATAAAAGCCATCTATGACAATCCAATGGCCAACGTCACACTAAACGGTCAGAAACTGGAAGCTTTCACACTAAAATCTGGATCAAGACAAGGATGTCCCCTATCACCACTACTATTAAATATAGTTCTAGAAATATTAGCCAGAGCAATTAGTCAAGAGAAAGAAATAAAAGGAATAAAGATAGGAAATGAAGAAGTTAAACTATCATTATTTGCAGATGGCATGATACTTTACATAGAAGACCCCAAAAATTCCACCAAAAGACTTCTAGATTTAATAACTAAGTTCAGTTGCATAGGCGGATACAAAGTCAACACCCAAAAGTCAACAGCATTCTTATATACAAGTAACAAATTCACTGAGAAAGACATAAGAGAAGATATACCTTTCACAATTGCATCAAAAAAATGAAATACTTAGAAATCTATGTAACAAAGCAAGTTAAAGATCATTACATTGAAAACTACAGTACTCTGAAAAAGGAAATTGAAAGGGATATTGGACAATGGAAAAATATACCATGTTCTTGGGTAGGCAGAACCAACATAGTAAAAATGGCCATACTTTCTAAATCACTATACGGCTTTAATGCAATTCCCATCAAAATACCATTAACATATTTCACAGAATTAGAAAAAACAATCATGAAATTTATCTGGAACCAGAAGAGACCACAAATAGCAAAAACAATCCTGGGCAACAGAGGCAAGGCAGGGTGCATCTCAATCCCTGACCTGAAACTATATTGTAATGCTACTGTGATAAAAGCAGCATGGTACTGGCACAAAGACAAACCTGAGGACCAATGGAACAGGCTAGAAGATGCAGAAACAACTCCAAACACACTCAAATAACCCATCTTCGACAAAGGAGCCAAACACCTTCAATGGAAGAAAGATAGTCTCTTTAACACATGGTGCTGGAAAAATTGGCTGGCCACGTGTCAAAAACTAAAACTAGATGCATGTATCTCACCCTGTACCAAACTAAAATTGAAGTGGGTCAAAGATCTAAACATTAAATCAGAAACAGTAAATCTACGGGAGAACAGAATAGGAAGAACTCTCGAAAGCATAGGGGTAGGAAAAAATTTTATGAACAGAACCCAGACTGCACGGGAAATAATACAAAGAATCAGTGCTTGGGACCTTATCCTATTAAAAGGCTTTTTGCACAGCAAAACAAATCGCCAATAGAGTGAGGTGAAAACCCACAGACTGGGAAAGAATCTTTGCCAGCTGTCACTCAGACAAGGGTCTAACATCTAGAATATATGAAGAACTCAAAAAAGTCAAACCCCTCAAATTTAAAGACCCAATCCAACAATGGGCATATGAAATGAATAAACATTTCTCAGATGAAATAAAAATGGTAAATAAACATATGAAGAAGTGTTCAACATCACTGGTCATTGGATAAACACAAATCAAAACAACAAGTGCTGGCGGGGCTGCAGGGGAAAAGGTACCCTTCTCTACTGTTGGTAGGAATGTAGACTAGTGCAACCGCTATGGAAATCAGTGTGGAAACTGGAACAGAGGTTCCATTTGATCCAGCTATTCCTCTACTTGGTGTCTTCCCAGAAGAACTGAAAACCTCATACCATAGAGATATAAGCATAACCATATCCATAGCAATACAACTGTAATAGCTAAGTCTCGGAAACAACCCAAATGCCCAGCAATTAAGGAATGGCTAAAGAAGATGGGGTTTTTCTACATAATGGAGTACTACTCTGCCATAAAAAGGATAAACTAGAGCCATTTGTAGGTAAATGGATGCACCTTGAGAACATACTCTTAAATGAAATAAATCAGTCACTCATGAGTACACATCAGATTGCTTCTCTGGTATGAGAAACTATAAGCACACATAAAAACAAACAGGTATAATAGTTATTAGGTAAAAGAAAGATAATATTCAAAAGAGAGGAGAACTAGAAAGGGAAACAGGAGAAAAGAAGGAAGGGAAAACGGAAAGAAAGGGGAAAGGGAAAAAATGGAAAAATGGAAATAAGCCTGCTATAAATAAGGAAAGAGGGGAACGGAAGGGAGGGGTGGAGGAGAAAAGATCCAAGATACATCATGTACAGGTACAAAATAACCATGATAAATGTGATCATTATGTATACAGTGTACCAATACATGTTCTTGGTAAAAAAAATAAAAATAAATAATAAATAAATAAAAATAAATATCCCTGAATGCAGAATCTCAAAAGGTTTCCTCAGGCAGAAATACTACACACATGTTACTGAGTTTTTGTCACTGGGAGAAGTGTGTACGCTGTGTGACCCTTCCTGGAAGGCAGAGAGTGTAAGGAGGCTGCATGTGGATTCTTCCAGGTTTTCCCTATGTTTTCCCATATGATCCAGCAACATATTCTTACTGCATCTCTATAATAAATCTTAGCCATGAGTACAACTCAATGGAGAATTCTGTGAAACCTAAGCAAATATCTGAATGTGAGGGTGACTTGGGGGACAACTGACACACTTCTAGCAGAGTTTGCTAGAATGACCTCAACTCACTACAATATAGTTACAGTATTTTGAGGGGAAAAGACAGAGAGAGGGCCAGGAGATGATGAAACCTTGGTATGCAGTCTGCTATGCAGTTAATCATAATATAAAATAGCAGCTGAATTTTTCTTTGTGATCAGAGGTACCTGTGGAATTTGAAGATTATGGATCCACTCCCAGAAGAGTTGGCTTTCTGGATTGCTGTAGATGATTTTGGTCATGTGGAGTTGCTTGATTCTGCTAAAGTGAGGAGGATGTAGCACAGCTCAGGTGAGTCTCTCTCTCTCTCTCTCTCTCTCTCTCTCTCTCTCTCTCTCTCTCTCTCTCTCTCTCTCTCTCTCTCTCTCTCTCTCTCTCTCTCTCTCTCTCTCTCTTCCCCCAACCCCACTGGATAAGAACCCAAATATTCGGCACAATGGGTTGTGGATGAGCCAAATACCATAAAACTTAGTCTGTAGTCACTAAGAAAAACAAAGGTTAAATTTGTTTCCAGAGCCGGATCAAAGCATTATATAGAGCAGAGGCGAAAAGAAAGTGGAGGAAAAAACATTGGCATCATCTCTCCAGCCTAGCTGCTGCTGCAGCTCCCACCTCCCCATCCCACCATTCCAGCTGGGTTCTCCTGGCAGCTGTGATGTGAACTTTGTAAGTGACAAATGTACTACTAGGTATTTTAGTAAACTTGTAATGAGAAAAGAAAGAGAATTTTAAAGCACAGCTTTGCATTGTGGCTCTTGCATCAGGGTAAAATGATAACGTTTGATATAAAATGCTTCTGCTTATAGTTTCATAAATGCCACATGGGTCATCTCAATCAGGGGAAGCTGCAAAGAAAAACATGTGTTCATGGGACACAGCTCCCTTGCTTTTTGCCACAGGTGGACAGATTGGGATTGAAACTGTTGGTGCAGGAAACAAGGCTCTGTAGCTGGTGATTTTTTTTTTCCTACAATTTTGTTTGTTGGAGCCTCTGGAAAAAGGGACCCAATCTCCAGATGGAGAAACATTTTTGAAGTATGAAAAAGTGGAGGTTTTAGAGTTATTTCATTTTTGTTTTGTTTTGGCTGATGAGCTCTTGTGAAATCAGACTTCTGACCTTAGGGGTTAATGATTTTCTGGTAAGATATGCATATTTTTATGTGGACTAATCTGCCCCAACAGGATAAACAGTGCTTAGGAAGACCCTGCTTGTTACTTCAACTTGGCAAATGGTTTCCTGGGCCTCCAGTGCCTCAGGCCTGCTGCTGCTGAAGAAAATCCTCTGGCTGTTTTGGAACACTGAATTCACAGATTCTAATTTCCTGCACCTGACCCTGGACTAAAACTAGATATATCTGCTAAGGGCTGTTTCAACTTCAACACTTAGTTTATGCTGAACCTGAACCTAATGCAGGTACAGATCCAGTAAACAGAACTCCATTATTTGGACTGTTACAAATTGAAGACACATCCGTCAAGGCATAAAACATTATGGATGCTGGCTGGACCATTTGGAGCACTTGTAGATGCCCTAAGGGCTTGTTTCTAACAGATCTATTTAAAATGGAGCTGCTGATCAATTCTATATTCCTGATATAAGAGTCTGGTTACATTTGCATTCTATTTATTTATTTTTTAATTTTTTTTTTTGAGACAGTGTCTCACTATGTAGTTCAGGCTGGCATTGAACTCACTATGTAGCCCACGTTGGCCTCAAGTTCATGGCAATCCTGCCTCTGCCTTCCAGGTGCTGGGATTACAGGTGTGCGCCACCACACCTGGCTGATTGCATTCTTAACTCGTGATTTCTGGTGAAACCTGCAGTTGGAGAGCAGGGCACAGCACAGGAAATGTGACCCTTCTGCCCACTCTTGATACATGGACAGGATTTGTCACGGCTGTTAACTCGTTCCACTCTCCAGATCTATTGCAGTTTGCCTCAACAGATTGGTAGTCTTTCTCCTGAAGCACACACCTTAGTAAGGCAGTGCGATCATACAATGCAGACGTCTCCAGACAGTAATTAATCTTGCTTAAATTGCTCACTGGATAAATGATGAGAATGAAAAGCATGAAGAGAGGGTGTGTAAATCCTTTTGGAAAAAATATCAACAAATCAGGAATTCACCCTGACAATTTCTTGGCCTTGATGTGTCTTACTGGTTAAATTATATTCAAATGTTATCCAGTGAAAAATTTGCAAACAGTTCTTTCAGATGAAATGTCTGGGTGAAAAAAAGAAATTATTAGGAAAAATTGAAAAGTTAGCATTACTGAATGGGAATCAAGAATCTTGGTTCTTGTAACAATCAAGAAAAAAACTGCCAACACAGAGGGAGGCTTAGAGGAAAGAGTAGGGCATTAATGACTTTTAAGAAACTTCTGGAAGCTTTCCCCTTTTTCTGAAGAAAAAGTCTGATTGTGATGCTGTTGTGAGAGCTCTTGGATTCAGATACACGGTTGAACCTAAATGGCATGTGACAGCACAATTCTGAAACTGGCGCTACTGACAGAGAGGCATGGGACTGACTGAGGGCCTCAGGGATCCCCTCTGGAACCATGGACCGAACTGAATTACACTGGACTGAGCACCCTGGGGTGAGAGTCATCACGCTGGGAGGCCACCTGACCAACAGCAGATCACTCAGGGTGCCTTAACGTTGTCAGCTCTTGATCTCCAGGGAACCCCAACCCCAAGGAGCCCTTGGGGATTGTACTTCTCGTGTATGCACCCTATCACAACACTGCCTCAGTCATAGAAAATGTTCAGGTCGTCTTTAACTTACTGGCCTGAGCTCTGCTGGGACACAGGGAAAAACAAAGATTCATAACAGAGGAAGGCAGCCATCTGGCCGCCTAAGGTAGACTTTTATTGCTAATGGGATTTTTTTCAGGATCCCTAAGTTGGATCAATACTGCTGGTTGGTCTCACTTTCCTGTGAGGGCCTTACTGATAATTCTTCTGCAAAGATATATTGGCCAAGGGCCAAAAGTGTAGATTGTACAGAAAATAATTAATAAGCAGATCTGACTCTGCTGTTCTGCTTACAGTCTGCATACAAGGTTGGCTCTCAGCTGATATCTGCGAACTTGGATTTAGGAAGTGTTCTAATCTTTCTCTAACTCACCGAGCCTAAACCGTGTGCAAACGATGTAGCACAGGCTGAACACATACTTTCTGTGTACTTGGAATTTTGATACATGCTAAGTATGGGGCGCCTATGTGACCAGCCTCAATGAAAACAAAAAACTCTGAATCTCAAAGGGTTCATCTGGGCAGATAAACCCAGAGAGTATTACAGATGTGATACATTGCTGAGTTTTCATTCAGAGCATATGAATGAAACTCATTTCAGGAGAAGAGTGTACACTGTGTGATCCCTCTTATGGGAGGGACAGAACATAAGGAGGCTTGCACATGGGTTATTCCAGACTCTGCGTATGTCCTTTCCCTCTATGATGCAGCCACGTACCTTCACTCTATCACTGTAGTCATTCTTACCCCTGAACACAACTACACGCTGAATACCGAATTCCATTACATCTCCAAATGGAATAGCGATCTGGGGGTCCCCCATCACAGTCACCATTGTAAAATGTACTAGATATTTTCCTATCACACTGTAGACACTGCAGATATCTTGAATTCAACTACATTGATCACCGCTTTGAAATTAAATATTAAATCCACCATCATGTAATGTTTTACTTCATGTTTTGTGATGATAAAGAAGCATGTACATTATTATACCACCTATAAAATAGTTCAAATATGGGGCTGGGGATTTAGTACATTGGTTAGAGTGCTTACCTTGCAAGTACAAGGCCCTGAGTTCGATCCCCAGCACCAAAAAAAAAAAAGTTCAAATATTTAACGTTGTTAACGTTTTCCTTTAACAGAATCCTAAGTATTTCATTTGCTACATTAATCTTAGAGCCTGATCCTGAGATGTCTATAGGATTCATCAGACTGCCAAAGGAGTCTGCACAAGAGAAATTTTCAGACTCCTTGCAGTGGGTTCTTTTCCTGGACTACATTTCCTAATTACTAGCAGGCAATGATTATCTACAAGTAAATGGACATGTGTAGCTCTAAATTTAATGCCTGGACAAGGAAGAAGTAGTTCCCTGGATGATAGTTAAAAGGGGCAGCAGGAGCTGGGCGTGGTGGCACACACCTGTAATCCCAGTGCTCTGGGAGGCTGACGCAGAAGAACTGCAAGTTCAAGTCCAGCCTGGGCAATTTAGCAAGATCCTGTCTCAAAAATAAAAAAGAGCTAGTAGGTATAGCTCAGTGCAAATGTCCTAGATTCAAACTCCAGCACCACAAAAAGCAAGGTGGGGGGAGCAGCAGGATCCAGCAATTAAATCACTTTGTGATTTCAAGCCATGCTTGTTAAATGTGACAGTTACAGTGTATCTGAAAGATGAAGTATATTTACAGGTTTATAACACTGAGCTTTCTGAAACTTTTCCTTATAGAACATACATTTCTTGTGGAACCGTAGTTCAAATCCGTATTTGTATACAAAAAAAATCCCAAAACAAAAAGTTGAAAATCTATTGCATTTTCATGTGGCTTTCTGATCACCAATTGCCTGTTCTTTCCAGTCTTCTACAAGCTGATGGAAGTGGCTCTGAAGAGAAACAGTCATCTCTCAGTTACAATGGCATGCTATAACATTAAATGTCATGAGATTACCTGTGATTATACTTTTCGTTTATGCTGGTTAGGTTTTAATCAGTGTTGAAGCCTTATTTAAACCCTTTGAATTTTTTTTTCAGTCACTTTAATGGTTAACTTTATAAAATAAATATTTCGAATTTTATTTGAACAGGTTCAACGGGGAGAGTGGCTACATTTGTGAAAATAACTTAGTACCCTGCTGTAGCATAATACCCTGCTTATTCCTTGAACGTGTTCTAAAGTATTACCTATTGGCAAATGTTTTCCTTCACAATGAAACAGTATGAACAGAGGATTTTTACATTGTCTGTAACTAAAGTATTTATTTAACTGAATACAAAATGCATGTAAAAATAGCAAGAAAGTTTATTTTCACAACATTTGACACTCTTCTTGCAGTAGTGTGTTATCTTTCTTTTATAGTAAACTGCATTGCGTGGCCCACATGCCTTCACAACTTTGCACAGAGCATTTCCAGTATCATATCATCCATACTGACTGTGCCAATGATGGGCCTGAAGAACAGTTCAGTGATGACATTGGCGTTGATGAATCTCAGCAGGAAAAGGGCGCTGTTCAGTTCGGCAAATCTGGTCTGGTACCCTCTGTGTGTCATCCTGATGTGTTCACTGAGGATCTGCTGTGTTCCCCACCGAAGTCCCTGAATGTACTTCACGCACTGCAGGCCTGGCAGGTCTGGAGGGAGAAAAATCTTTGTTATCAAAAGCTCACCATAAAGACCTTTGCTAGCTTTTAGAATATATCTATTTCTGTCATTTCCCTATGAAGGAAGTGCACACATGTCCTGCTTTTCTAGAGCAAGTATAAAATCCCAAACCAATTGCAAGTTTCAGAAGCAATACTTCTAAAAATGAAATATCGTGCAATTATTTTTATTTAATATTCACTGGGTTTATATACACAGTGTTAAAAAAACACTGGCTATAAGCCAACAAAGGCACATTTAATTAAGCAGTAGAATATAGTTTAATCTCTGCTCTAATTAACTTTTTAGGCAAATATGAAATTAATGCTATTTCAAGAGATGAGCACTTTATCTTTTACCTATGAGAAACAGATCATTGTATCATGGCAAGAAGTTTTGCCATTCTTTCTTGAAATTTCCCATCATTACACGGATTGTCAGGCCAATGGTGGGAAACTTTACGGTCACCAACTATAATCCACATGTTTCATTTTAATTATTTGCCTGCAAGTCAGCATTCTGTTAGAAGCCCATAATAATGTGAAAACTAATGCTGACCACTTAACGCACTGTACCATGATTTCTGAATTAGGGAGAGTTAAATTTTGTGATTCTAATGAGTGTTCCAGAAGGCGCTCTAAAAAACATTAAAATAAGACGTTTTTAACAGCATTTTCTTACAGCCATTAAAAGGTAAAAATATAAACATGAAAACATCATGGATTGCAAATAACACAATTCAAAAGTAACTTTTTTTAACAGAAAATACATGACATTCTTGTGGTACAGTGTGATGTTTAAGTAAAAGTGAATGAAATACAACACAGGAAAGATTAAGCGCAGGTAAGTTTTATAAAGAAGGTGGTAAGAGGAGGCTGCTTTAAAAAATCTTTTGTATTAATGAAAAAATCTTTTGCTCTTCTATGATAATAATACTTTTGCAATTTATATTCAATTATTATTCTTGCTATTTATGTTCAAGTAATGAATGGTTTCCTATTTTGTTTAAATGATGTCATTGATAAATGCAAACATTTTGTTTCCTTTTTCTATAAAATTCAGCAGAAAAAGATTTTTAAAGTGTCATGGCAATCATCGCAAGTAGCAGAATCAGCATTCTTTAAAAAAAAATAATGCTGACAGACAAGAAGTACTCCTATTACAGGCAAATATCAAATTTGATAAAGGAAATGAAAACAAAGTGAAGCCGCACTTGTAACCCGTATTCCAATTCTGGTTGCCCAGCCCACACATTGCCATCCCCGACTACCTACGGCTCAATAGCCAGTTGGACACTCTGTTTTATTGTGCATGAATGCCACATTCGTGGCTACTGAAAACTTCATTTTGTGAACTCCATATTACTTCTTTCTACTTTCACGCCACACCCCTTCATATTCTCTGTCCAAAATAGCTTTTTTTTTGTTAACAAACTAACAAACAAAAAGCGTTTTCAGAGTAGTTAGGAAAGAGAAGAAGCAGACCACCGTTTTATATATATATATATCACCTTATCTTTTACTTATCTCTTTGTGTTTAAATTCATATCTGTGTGTTTTTATACATATATGTGTGTGCTTAAAGCTATCTATATGTTTAATTATATATTAATTATGTTAAAACATACAGATGAAGAACTACAAAAGGAAAAACAGCAAAGAAAGTTCACACACTTAATAGGCATTACCTTTCCCCCAAATGTAGGTGCATTTGTGTTTCAAACACACCCAGTTTAGCTGGTTAAAACTCATATTGAGAGAAGATTCAGAAAAACAGGGTTAAGAAAAAGGGAGGCAGGGTTGGATTCTGTGTGTGTGTGTGTGTGTGTGTGTGTGAGAGAGAGAGAGAGAGAGAGAGAGAGAGAGAGAAGTATGTACAAAACAGGATCAAAGAAAAAGGGAAACTGTTGAAAGGCAAACTTGTGAAGCTGAGCCCCAGTCTTCCCTCCATATCCCAAAAGGGGTGAGAAAACTGTTTTCCAAATGACCTCCAGACTCACCTGGGCACTTAGCAGGCATGCAGATTGCAGAGGTGGGCTTAGTCTACTGAATCAGGATCCCCAGGGGAGAAGCCTTGACAGACACTTAAACTCCCTACCCCCATAGCATAGGCAAATTGGGAAAACAACGGTATAAGCAAAAGGGTGACCTCCAATAGTCCCTTGGATGAGCTGAGGTTTATAAGTCATGACATGTAAGGGCTGAGTGTATTATTCCACCAAACACTGTTCTAGGAGAAAAGATGTAGAAGGAGCATTGTGAAAACTTATCCCGGGGCTGGGGATTCAGCTCAGTGGTTAGAGTGCTCACCTTGCAAGCACAAGGGCCTGAGTTCAGTCCCTGGCACCAAAAAAAAACAAAACAAAACAAAACAAAAAACAAAAAAAAAAAAACTTATCCCAACTCAAGTTGCCTGGAAACTTCCTACAAAGGCAACTTAGAAGATCGCTGCTTGAAGATGATTCTCCTAGTAGGACAAACCCAGACAAGGTGCCACATGTCCTCGAATGGTTTGGCTGCCTTGTTTGAGACAGTGTTCAGCTAGAAAACCTGCAAGTGCTTTACAGCTGACATCCCTTTGGGGTCGGAAGTAGGACACCTAGCGGCCAAAACATATCAGCCTTTTTACTTCGGAGTAAATTCACTAGGGACTTGGGTGCTCTGTAAAATGGGGTGGGGGGAGGGTGTAGGGTAACAAGGTTGATTAGGAGATCTCCAAAGTCTCTTAAAGTTCTAAAAGAAAAGCACAGTGCCCCTGTTCTCTGTCCCTACTGTATCTTTTTCCTGCCCCTTTGCCAGCTTGATATTCACAGAGACATGAAGCAAAGCAGGGTCTGGATTCTCGAGGCCGCACAAACGACTATTCTGAGACCGATCCGTGAAATACTAAGTCCGAAGTCCTTTCTGACAGTACCCCGGGGTAGAGTCTAGAGAGTCTTTCATATGTTTCCTTTCTTCCCAGGCTTAATAGATTCGGCTAACTAAAAGGTTCTAGTAAATTTAAGACCAAGGTTTTTGAAAACGTTACAGGATTTGCAGTAAGCAAAAACTTTAAAAAAAAAAAAGCTATGTATGCTACAGGATTTAAAAGAAAACGAAACAGCTATGTCTCGTGAAGGCACAAACTTTTCTGTAATAACAAAAATATGTAGAGAGCCAGGTAGAAGCCTCAAGGAACACCCGCTCTGCTCTGGGCTGAGTTTCTGGCAGCAGCTCACCCATTAGGAGCGGTTCCTGGACCCGGCGCCTCAACTCTGCCAAGTGAGTCGCGATTCTTCGCTCCTGCTGCAGCACCCCCTACCACCCCTGGAAACTTGGCAGTGCCTGAGCCCAGCGGCAGGCAGTGTCTAATAGTTTGCTGAGCTGGAAGAGCCCGCGCCCAAAGCCAGCGCTCTTACCCGGGTTAAAGAGCACGGTCCCCTTGAGGTAGGCGTACTCCTTGGTACTGATTTCCAGGCTCCAGCACTTGGCGAGGAAGCTCTTGATGGCTTGGACCGCGGCGGCCGAGGGAAACTGCCCAGCCTCGGGCGGCGACGCCAAATGTGACTGCACGGTGGAGAGGGGCGGTAGCTGGTGGCCCTCGGTCTCCCGCCGCCTGGTGGTCAGGATCCTTTGCAGCACGCTGGGTTCGGAGGTCTCCACCGTCTCGAAGTGCAAGCGGTCCTGGGCGAGCTCCAGCATGAGCAGGGGCGCCCAACAGCTACGCACCAGGACCAGCTGCTGATCTAGAGGGAGCACCTGGAAGCAGGGCAAATACTTGACGAAACGCAGCGTCTTCAACAGGCCGGCCGATGCTGCCTCGCAGACCACCTGTGGACTCTTGAGGGCTACCGGCCCCTGCGCGCCACACCCGGTGGCCCACCAGGGGGCCTCTAGCTGTGCCTGTGGAACCGCGTGCGTTTGGTTTGCATTCCCGGGCACGCCGTAGAGGATGCTGCCCCGCTGCGGGTGGTCTTCGCCGCAAAAGTAGCTGCGGTACGGGAGTGCCATGGTCTGCCCGCTCGGCAGCCCCTCTCCAGCCCTCAGCCTCTGTGCGCAGTAGGAGAGCTCCCACGAAGAGCCCCCCGACCGTGCCTCAGGCGCTTCCGGAGCCACGTGCGTTTGCTTGGCGCTCGTGAGCAAGCTGTACAGAATGCTGCCCTGCCGTGGGTGGTCTTCGCCGCAAAAGCAGCAGCGGTACGTGAGCGCCACAGCCCGCCCGCCCGGCGGCCCCTCTTCACCCACCCGGGGCTCGGCACCGCACGAACAGCCCCAGCACGGAGCCTCGAGCCGCGCCTTGGGCACCTCGGGAGCCGCGTGCATTTGCTTTGCATTCGTGAGCATGTTGTAGAGGATGCTGCCCTGCCGTGGGTGGTCTTCACCGCAAAAGCAGCAGCGGTACACGAGCGCCACAGCTCGCCCTCCTGGCAGTCCCTCTCTGCCCACCTGGGGCTCAGCACCGCAGGAGCAGCCCCAACACGAAACTCCCAGCCGCGCACTTGGCACCTCAGGAGCCTCGGGAGCCGCGTGCTGTTGCTTCGCGCTCATAAGCATGTTGTAGAGGATGCTGCCCTGCCACTGGTGGTCCTCGCCCGCCATGGCCCTCGGCGTCCGCAGCCCGTTCTGCCCAGTGGCCGCCTCCTGGGACTTATTTATGCTGAGCGCGCACGCAAGCGCGTCCTCCTCCTCCTCCGCCTGGGCAAGGGCACTGCGCGGGGCGCGGCATTGTGCTTCGGGTTCGGCCATGACCTGGGAGGTTCAAAGAAGCAAGTAGTCCTTGGAAGCTGGAAATGGGAGAATGTCAGCATGGAAGCTGCGCACTTCATCCCTTCCTTTCCCCTCTCCCCTTTCCCCTGCCTCTGGAAGACCTGAGCAGGGTGCCTGGAGCAGGGGAGTTGGGGCATGGTTGCGACTGTTCCGTTGAATCCTAAAGTCTGATTTGGTCCCTCAGTTCAGAGGGCAGAGCACCTAAAGGGGGGGAGGGAATCTATTTCTATGTCATTTGTGGAAACTTTCATTAATGATCACACTGTGTTAGTTGCATTTTTCATACCGATCCGGAGTTCCCATTTTCTGAGACCTTGAAAATAGGCTACATACCAGCAATACTAGCTCCTGGGAATTGGTAAAAATGCCCAATCACAAACCCCAGTCAGACATTCTAACTCCCAGCCTGAAGTTTAATGAAGTCCCTAGGGGATTCGTCTAAGCCTTAACGTTTGAAGAGAGCTGGTCAAAGAATGCTATCATAAACATTCAGTTTCATTAAATTAATATTTGTAAGCATCTCATATATCCTAGATGCTGTGCTAAAGAGCTGGGGACAGCAACCTGGTTGTAAAAGTGGCCAAAATTTGGGACTATGGTAATCACAAGATTGTTAATGAGAGAACTTTCGGTTCTTGTAGAGAATTACACTGGCAAGAATGTAACGTTTTCTGTCCTAGTCATTCCTAAACTAACAATAAATACAAGCAGGGAGTAAGCCTGGATCCTGATGTTCACTTGCTACACAGCCTCTTTTCTCTAGTTCCACACAGGCACTGAGATCAGTGGGTCTCCCCAAACCATCAGGTGCCCCTTCTGTAACTGACTATTTCACCGACCAGCCTGGAACTTCAATACCATAACCCTTTGATCCTCATCTCTCAAAAATGAAAGAATTACGTTAGTGATGTCTTGTGTCCAGGTCTGAGGATATGACACAGAGAAGGAGATTGTCGTATACCAACTAGTTTAGGATCCCTTCCCATTTTTAAAAAACCTTATTTATTTATTTATTTATTTATGGCTATACTGGAGTCAAACCTAGGAGCATTCTGTCACTGAACTACATCACCAGCCTTTTTACTATTTTTTATTTTGAGGTCTCACTTATTCACCTAGGGCAGGACTCAAACTTCTGGTTCACCTACATCAGGCTCCCTCAGTGCTGGGATTGAAAGCATGTGCCACACCCAGCTTCTTTTTATTTCTTCATTTTTTGGCTTTCTTTAGATTCTCTGAAATCTGGAATTGTGAGCATAAGAGGAAAACCAAGGAGTTCCTCATTTTACTTTCAACCTGAAGTTTTATTCTGTCTGCGAGAGGCCATATGGTACAATGGTTAAATCTCTGGTACTGATACCAAGTTGCCTTTTAATCCCGGCCCTGTTCATTTTGGAACTCCATGGCCTTGAGAAATGTATTACTTTCCTACTGCTGCTATAAAAACTTACCGTGAATTCAATGGCTTAAGGAAACACAAAGATTCTTCTTTTACAGTTTTGGAAGCCAGAAACCTAAAAGAGTTTTACTGTGCTAAAATCAAAGTGATATTATTTTCTGGAAGTTCTAGGGAAGAATCTATCTCCTTGCCTTTTATAACCTTTGGAAGCCACCTGCATTCCTTGGCTCCTGGCCACATCATTCTGACTTTTGCTTCCATCTTCTTTCTTGACTATTTTAAGGATTTTTGTAATTCCATATCACCATCTCAAAATCCTTAATCATATCTGTGAATTCCCTTTTACTCTGTAAAATAAATTCACAGGTTCTTTAGGATATGAACAACTTTCTGGGGGACACTCTTGAGCCTATCACAGAAAAGTCATGTAAGACATATATGCCTCAGTTCCTTCATATGTAAAAAGTGGGCAAAAGAATCTGTGAGATAATTCTAATATATGAATTTATTCATATAAAGTGTTTAGAATATTTGATACATGGTATTTATTGGATTTTTTTTTCCTTTTTTAAAGTAAATGTGGAATAAACTTCAGGGTTAGGAGGTGATACCACAACAGCACAACTGGAATGCTACCTTTCCTAGGGAGGCTGACCCTCATCTTCCACCTACTTTTGTCCCACTTTTTCTGCATGTCTGTATTTCTTGTCCCAGACTCAAAATACCAAATTCGTCACCTGGTTAAAATAATAATATATATTATCTAGTGATATTAACTCATTCTCTTTTTCATTCTTTGCCATTTGCAATTCTCAGGCTACTCTTTTGGGCATTGTTATTGTTGCTTGCCAATTTCATGCTTAATGAATCCACCAACGAGTTGAGCTGAAAGATCCAGCCTACCTGAGTCCCCACCTAATTGCTAGTGCTAATTATGATTTTATTTTCTTCCCAACACCTGATGATTTCTTTACTTATGTGATGCTTGTTGATTATTGTCCCCACCCCTGACTAATATAAAAGTCTCTTGAGGGTGAGGAATCTGTGACTCTGTATCCAATAATGTTTGGCACATAGTAAATACTTAAAAAAATGTATTTGTTGGCCAACTGTCCCACTTGAAAGAGGTGAAGAGATCATAGATCTTACATCCAACACAGAGACCATGCATTCCCACCCAGTTATTGCTGCACTCACTCTACAGGGAGGAAAATATTAGCAAGCCTTGATAGATTTAGATCTTTCTGGAGGCGTATTTTGATACTCAGAATGCTATACACACTGTGCCAAAGTAACAAAAGAACTGTGTCAAGGAACCTGGCCTTAAATTTGGGCTCTTCTAGTCTACAGATATAACATTAAACAAGCCATCTAACTTCAGCCTTCTTATCTGTGAAACGGGGACAAAATTTTATACACCAATATTAATATGTATACCTTGTACTAAGTACTTAAAAGATCATTATATTTTTCCCTGAATGTGACCATTTACAGAAATGTTTGCTGCCCCTTCCACTACACTGAGACATGAAGTAACTTATGTTTACATTAATTTACTTTTTCATGACTTAACATTGAGCAAAGCATGTACATTACATTAGCCTTTTCATTTACAAAATCAGAAAACACTGCTATAAACTAGATTCAATATGTGCATTTTAGCCTTATACCCTTCAATGGTTTTTCTCAGACTGTTTCAACTCTTTAACTATATTTTTAAATAACCTAGAAACTTAAACCCATTTTATGTGACTTTAATCATTCACACCTTACTCATATTTGATGCCTTTGACTTTGAACTTCACGCATTGTCTGAAATTGAAACTTAACTGCAGTGCTAAGAAACATGAATTTATACTATATTGGTTACTGTTCCTATTATTTACCAGTAGCAGGGTCTTCTGATTTTCCTGTTTTCCTTGAAGTTGTGATGTGATCTTCTATTTGCAACTCTGAAGGACTTTCTAGACTCTTTGGACTGAGTGTTTCTAAGGAGAGATTGCCTATTTGTCCTTCATAAGTATTCATCCTTGGAAACATCAGGAGAAAACTAACTTCATCTTTCCACTTTCTATTTTTTCCTTAACGAATAGCTCCTGAGAAACAAAATCATCCAAACACAGCAGTGCGGATACTTGCACCAAGTGATGCCATCCTGCTGGGTGCTATAGGATTAGCAAAGGCATAGCCATCCACAGTAGGCACAGGCTTTTTCGTCGGATTTGTTCCTTGTTCTCAGACTACTGTGACAGCTAGACAAAAGGACACTCATCAGCTGAATCTGTTATGTGCTGGGCTTGTCCACAACTGCAATTTGGATATTTACACTGACTCATTGTGCGATGACCTTGGCCAGTTGGACACCTGCTTTGTAGAATCTATTATCTGTTCCAACTCAGGGTGGGAGTAAGGCTGTTCTGCCTGCCTGAATGCAACCTTCAACTTCAAAGTAATGCAGCTTTCACTAAAGGATTTAGGAGGGAAGTCCAGGTGGGAATAAAGCTGGGTAAAATTGTAAAACTGACCTTTGCCAACAGGATGCTTTTGACCTGGGAAGTCATGACGTGAAGGCCTGATGATTTGAAACATGATGTGAATTTTTAATTTGAGCTTAAAAGAGCTGGGATGCCTTAGAATTCAGTTCCTTCAGTAAACAGGCAACAGGGAGGACCCACAGTGTTTTCCTTATTTTCCAAGGTAAACGTTGGGTAAACACTGTTGTAGATGAACAGTAGCTGAAGAAACCCCAAGAGATGCCCTCCCTCATTTCCCTTTCCAAGACTCAGAATGTTTAAAGCTATATTTATGGGAGAATCAATAGGCTTTAGCTGCTGATTCATGAAATCCCTAAAGAAGATAAAATCATCATTATTTCCTTCAGATGAGCTCCAGAAAAGGTAATCAGCTGCCTTAGGGTTTGTATAGTTGCTGAGCTGGAATTATGACTCATACTCATTATAATCCTGAAATGCTCTAAAATCAACTGTCCAAATCAAACCACTCCATTTAAGGAAAACATTTATCAAACCAATTTATCTTGCTGAATCTCCACATTTTGAGTCCATACTAATATCAGATGTTAATCAAGTTGTCAAATTAATGATTTCAATGGAATGGCATGTTTAAAAATTATTGTGCCATTCATTCAACTGGTTAGTTTGAAAATGATTATTCCATTGGCCCGCGTGGTAATATTATTATTACCCTTAATAATAATGGTAATTTTAATTATAGAATCCCCCATATTGTGATCTGGAACTGTTACAATAGTTCCTTACTTAGAAAATTGTTTTCTTTTCCCTTCCAACTTTTATTAGCACCTCGCTCCTCACAATAATTATAGCTACAGAGTACATGGAGGGACATATTGAAGCCACTCAACAGACACCTGCCAATGAAGCAGAGTGAAAAACCTCTTCCACATTTAGTTCTCTTTTATCTTCACTAGGTCGTCCAGCCTTCACTGCTTTACTCTGGTTGTGTGGGTTTTAACAATTTTGCCAGCTCACCCTTCTGCCAAATACTAGCTACCTGTCTTAACCACTCTGATTTCTAGTTTAATAATCTCTAACATGTAAGTAGAGTTTTTGAATGTATGAAATGATGTTATATATCTTTTAAAATATTAGTGATACCTTGCAAATGTTATTAGAGCTGGGTCACAGTTTCTTTTTTTTTTTAATTTTATTTTAAACCAAGAACATGTATTGGTACATTCTACATACAATGGTCACATTCATTACATTAATTCTGTACCTATACATGATGTATCTTGGTATGGGTCACAGTTTCTTTAAGTCAGCAGTATCAGCATTTGTGAAGTGATACATTTCACAATTATATCAAATTTGGGCACCCCAAATTCTCTGTACATATACATGACAAATGCACTTGAAATAAAGATCACCACAATCAGTAGGTCATTTAGTCTAGTGTTGAACACATTTCACATTAGTAGTGCCATCAGCCTAGTTCCTTTCTCTCAGCCCACCATGACAATCATGTAAAGAATAAAGACATGGGTGAATTTCCTTCCAGCACAGCAAAATGCTAGTGATGATGAAAATCAGAACCTTTCTTTCTAAACTTAAGGTTTTACCATGATGGGTATGTCTGCATTATAAAAAGAAGCTGCTTTAGCTTGAGTTCTTGGGAGCAAGGCATGAGGTAAGGAGTATGTGCTCTTGCTTGATCATGGAAGCAGTGGTGAGGGAGCAAGAAAAGTGGAACTGGAAATGAGCAAACCAACATTATGGTGCATTACTGTAGTCACTTCTGTAAGAAATGGAGGCAGTTCTACCAGGATCTCCAGACACATGCAAAATGCCTCCCAGAATTGTCCACTCAAAAGAGGGGGCAGCAGTATTTATCCATTGCTTCCCATCTCCCAAGGTTAAAAGTTGTCACCATGTTTCCTCTGACACTCATGATACAGCAAAATAGTATGAAAAAGTCACACTTGTAGGGCGGAACTGTCCACTGTACGTGTAGTAGGAATCAGGTATTGGCGAGTGGACACAAGGCAGGAATTCAGAGCCATCTGAGAAAGAAGCTCATGGACCTTCACCCCTAACTTACTCCATGAGCTCAATCCCATTTGACATGGAAGAATTGACTGAAGTGACACAACTACCTCTTCTCCTCTGCTGAACTTGCTTGTCTTTGAGAACCACTCTAACGTTGCTTTCTAAGATGTCCAATTCTTTAGATAAGTAAGACCTGAGTGGAGGAAGCAAGTGAAAGCATTTAGCCAGCACTACAGAATAGTTTTCCTGATGGGCCCTTTATTTGACCAGCCAATATTACCAGCCACTGTCTTACAGACAGCAAAGAAAAAACACACAATAAAAACTACATTTTCACCAGGTAGCCATGACTTGTACAAAATTG
Source organism: Hystrix cristata (assembly GCA_004026905.1). Lineage (NCBI taxonomy): Eukaryota > Metazoa > Chordata > Mammalia > Rodentia > Hystricidae > Hystrix > Hystrix cristata. The sequence continues at coordinate 23,303 of PVJO010009108.1, forward strand.
GGGTCTATAGCATTCCTCGTATCACTTGTGTCTTTCTAAATACTTTACCATTGTGCACACGTTTTAAAGATTTTGCAATTTGGTCAAATTAGTTTAAGAACAACCAAAAACTTTACAAAAACCTCCATGCCATGAGGCACAGCAGTACTCAAATTACACACCAAGACATAATTCTTAAAGCCTTCTGACTCTAATTCTAATGTAAGTTATCCTTATACATATCCTGCGAGCTACCCAACCAACATAGTAACAAATTTTATCAACTCTACCTTCAAAATATGTCAGATCCAATAATTTACCATCATCACAATTACTACCTCCTTCCAGATAAGCCACAATTTTGTCTGACCTCAACTCCTATAATAACCTCCTTCTTGATCTTCTCCATTCTTTCTCTGCCTGTATGACATCTATACATAAAGAGTAATATTTCAGTGGGGTTGTAATTTTCCAATGCTCCAACTGCCATATCTTCCCATCATACCTGGGAAAATATGGCTTTTTAGCCTCCAGTTTTTAAAATCTTACAGGATCTCGCTCTGACTCTCTCTACCATTCTCTCTCTCATGTACCCTTGCTACATGACCACCTTAATACTAAGCCAATGACCACCTCAAAACCGCAACCTCCCTCATCACATAAGTAATTCTTCTCACTTCCATCAGGCCTTTGCGCAGATGTCATGTCCTGAGGGATATCCGCCCTGACCTCTTTCTTTAAAATAGCACCTCTCCACTCTGTGCCTGTTGCCTGTTTTATTTTTCCTCTTGGCCCTTATCATTATACACGTTTATTGGATTATTTGTTTAATGTTGGCTTGCACCATGGGAACATACATTCTATGTAAGTGGAGAATGAAGCATTCAGTTATGCCACTAACATTGTAATAACTGCCTTCCTGGATTTTCTTTTCATTCTCCAGTTGACAGAATAACTTGTTCCATGGATAGTTCCTTAATTACTTACCTGAACCGCTATTCAGGACCCTACTCTTGCTTTCCTTCTGTGCCTGCCCTCTCTGCTTTGGGAGCCTCTTTCAGAGCTCTACCAGGTAGAAAATGCCAACCTCCTCATGGGCTTCTATATGAGAAAAAGGTTTTTTTCTTCTGTATTTTCTGGGTCATGTTTTCCTTTTCCTTAGTTTCACAATGTAACTATATCATCTTTCCATCTTCAGAAATACGTTCAAATCTCTGTTCCATAGATTGTTTCCTTCCAAAAGTTATAATGGATTTACCCCATCCCTGTCATTCACTCTGTTATTTCAAAAAGATTCTGTGAGAAGAGGTAAATATATGTGTTATACATGATGATAACTTGAACCTCAAGCTCCTGGTGGATAGTTTATCAAGCATGAAACTCTTGAAAGTTTATGTGTGTGTTTCTTTAGAAATTGTACAGTATGAGGGACTATTCCAGTGACTTACCAAAACAGGCCTGAAATCCACAAAGTTCAAACAAGTGGAATCTGGCTTACAGACTGGTAAAGGAAAACTACTGTGACTTCCTTACAGCTGAAGTTCTGTTGGATGGAAGTAAAAGGTCCACTAGGTCCAGACCCTAAAGATGATTCAATTGCTAGTCAATAGCATTCAAAGTGGGCATTCTACATATAAGAAAGGACACATACTGATAAGAAATGGAATTTTCATAGCAATTCTATTAAAATTCACCAAAACTGGAAGCGATGTAAATAAAGTTCAGTTTGGTGTTTGTCTTGTATCTAAACCGTATGTGAGAAAGAAGTAACATGTTATTGGAATCCTTTAATTCTGCAGTTAAACTTTAATCTCTTAAAAGTACCTTCTTTTCAGACACAAAAGGTCTAAACCCCATTCTAAGTGGGTTTCCCTTATTTAGCATGTGTTAAAAGTTCATTGAGCATTTTTATTATGATTTTGCATTGATTTTTCTAGGCATCCTTTTAAAGTTCTTTTATTAAGGGTCGGTAGAGCATAGCCTTTCACATTTCAAGGCCATTAAACCCTATTAAAAGGGTAAATTGTATAATGCATTGTTTCGCTATGTGCAAATCTCAGCTGTACTTTATTAAAATAAAACATATTTGGCTTTTCATTAGCACTAAATCAATTACTTGTAATGTAAAAGGGATGACCAATCAAGGGATGCATACTTACGTAGAATTCTTAATGTAGCCCTGGAAGCAAGGAACATAATATTCCCTGGCAGTCACAAATTATGATACTTCATTTAAAATATCCTCTACAGAGAAAGGAGAACTCTTATATACTGTTAGTTGGAATGTAAATTAATATAACCATTGTGGAAAACAGTATGCAAGATTCTTCAAAATACTAAAAATAGAACTATTATATGCTTCAACAATACCAGTACTGGGTATCTAGCCATGGAAATGAAATCAGTCTATCAAAGAGTTACCTACAATCCTGTGTTTATTGTAGTAGTATTCAAAATGAGAAATATATGTAATCAACCAAGATATCTATCAACACATATGTGGATAAAATGTGGTATAAACAATGGAATATTCTTGAGCCAAAAAAATGAAATTATGTCTTTTCTGGCAACAGGGATAGAAATGAAAGACATTATGTTAAGTTAAATAAGCCAGGCATAGAAAGGCAAATAGATCATCTTCTCATTTATATGTAGAAGCTTAAAAAAAAAGCTTTACTCCATAGAACTAAAGAGTACACCAGTGATCACTAGAGGCTAGGAAGGGTAGTGGGGAGGAGGAATTGAGGGAAGTTGGATACCAGGAGCCAAAGTAGAGTTACAAAAATGGATTAGGATCTAACGTTCTATAGAATGGTGAAATGACAACTTGTTATACATTTTATAAAGTACTAGAGGCAAGGAGTGTCAAGGTTCCCTGAACAAAGAAATTATGTTTAAGGAGTGGAAATGCTAATTATTTTTATATGATCAATGCACACTGCATACATGTACAGAAACATCACACTCTTATCTCATAAATAGGCATGATTAATATGGATCTATTCAAAATATTCTAAAATGGTATTGTAACAGAGATACTAATAGTGCACTAAGTCCTTGCTACACAAAGTGTGGTCCTATGATCAGCAGCATTACTTGGCTCTTGTTAGGAATACAGAAGCTCATGTCCTCAGCCCATACCTGTGGACTTGGAATCCTTATTTGAGTAAGATTCCCATGAAAGCTTGAGAATCACTCTGTAAATCTCTGCTTCTCAAATACGGCTACATTTTAGTATTATCTGATTACTTTAAAAATTGCTGTGACATTGATTTAATTAGTATGAGATATGACCTGAGAATAGAGAGTTTGATAAACTATACAGTTAATTCTAATAAGAAGCTAAGTTTAAGAATCATTGCTCTCAAAAATAAAACCAAAGAAACAGGGATAGAAACAGAGACAGAGTTTGGGTTAGTGTCTCTCCAGCTAGGAGGACAATACTTTCCAGCTTGAGTAGATCTGACTCTGCCTCTCTGTTGACTTCACCAACCAATCTGAGCCCTCTCTGCATTTTGTTTCTGCTTGGCACAACACAGCAGAGCTGCTGACTGACTGAGTGACTGACTGACCTGATCACGGATGAGGCCAATGCCCAGGGAGAGAAGGTAACCTTGGAGGATCAACATCTCCAGGGAAAATCAGTCAACTGGGCCAGCAGTGCTAGAAAAGCCCATGGCTATTGTAAACTGCAAAAACAATGTGGAATTTTATTCTTAAAGTGATTGCTTCAGCACATCATGCTAGAGTTGAAAAAGAAATCCAGAAATCACACGCCATATTTGAGAGAGTATAATCAGGAGCCATTTTGGGAAAGAGTTAATTGTTTAAGACTGAACCACAGAACAACTTCATTTCAGGGTTTCCAGTGTTACTCTCCCACAGTGACTGGGTGAGAGATAGCCACAAGAGACAGTCATGGAGAGAGTGTGAGCTAGACGCAAACAACCTGAGAAGTTTAAGCTCAAGCCAGGAAGGCCAGAAGCCCCTAACCTCCTTGGTAAGAAGCCAGACCCAGCATGTATGCTTTCAGAGGGAGCTGGATCTGAAAGTGCTGGCATTAAGTCCAGTGGTCTATTTGAACCCCCATCCCACTGCCTACATGCAAGACAGTGACCAGTGGTCTGATTGCTTTCCCAACCCACCAGCATGAGCAAGGACATGTCTTGGCTTTGACAGTTGTCATGGCCTAAGGCATACAGACAGGGGATCCGCTGCAGTCGGGGAGGTCAGCTCACAAAGCCTCCAGCTATAAAGCTACATGGAAAAAACCATGACTTTATGGATTCCAAGACTGCAGCTCTTGGAAAGAAACCACTCACGAAAAAATACAGAGGAATATTTTTGACTCATTTTTTTTTTCTTTTCTTAATGAGTATTTTGGGGGTTTGGGTTTTTCCCAATTTTTTTATCTTACTTTTTCTTTATTTTGCTCTCTTTTTTTTCTTCTTTTTCTTGTTTGATCTTTTCCGTTATGTTTATGTAATGGTATTAATTTCCCTTTTACTTCTTAATAGGGTTCTTTATCTCACTTTTCTCTCCTCCCTCTCATCTTCCATTGGTTAATTTTTCAAATTTTACTTTTTTCATTCTCCCATTCCTCATCCTTCTATCTTTATTAGTATAACCATTAAGCTGTATTAATCTTTAGACAGCTAGTTAACTCTATGCTATTACTCTTGCATTCTTTTCTATTGTTAATGGAGGTATAGTTGTTGCATATTGTAGATATTTACTATATGTCAGTATTTGGTTTGTCTCAGTGTTTATACTATAATTACAGGTCTCTTTTCTATGGGTAAAGGTGGTACATTATTCTTAGGGTATGTCGATGTCTACTTTGTCTTTGATGCTGTTATTGTTGCTGATTTTATTGCTATTGCCAGGGTGGCATCGTTGTTGCTATTAATTGGTACTCTCTGTATGGCAATATCTGGATTGTCTTTGTTTCATTAACAATACTGTGGTCCATTCCTGGAGAACTGGGTACTGGGCCAATCACACTGCATCCTCCCCTCTCAAATTAACAGATGGGGTTGAATCTTAGAACAGAGGCAAAGGCCTATAGTTAGCCATGCCCAGAGTGCATCACTGTAAAGCGGACACTAATTTAAGAGGTTTCCATACTAGCAACAAAATCTTTCCACAACAATCAACCTGCAAACTTCAGCACACACACACACACACACACACACACACACACACACGCTAGAAATATGAAGATAGACAATAAAATGTCTCCAAAAACTCCCAATTCCCCCAAAGATAACCCCAGGACATTGAGAAGGAGGCATTCAAAAGCCACACAGATGAATTATGCAAAATGATAAAAGAGAAGATAAAAAAGTAGATCAGTAAGGTGTTTGGTGAGCTCAAAAAAGATATCACCAAACAGACAATGGACTTAATAAACAAAATGATCAACAAGTTTACAGAATACACTAATAAAAACCAAACTGAGCTAAACCGAATGATACCAAAAATGAATAACCAGTTTAGCAAAGACTTAGAGTACACAAACAGGCACTAAACAGAAATCGAGGAGTTTAAAAACTATACTGGGTAGCAGAAGTGACCAATGTGAGGACAGAGTGCCAGAAAATGTCAATAAACGGCAGCAGAAAGTTTTCTAAATATGTTGAAAATTTTAACATACAGATAGCCACAATCAGAAAAGAAACTCCCCAAGACACATAATAAAAATCCCATAAGTGAAACATAAGGATAGACGTTGTTAGAGAAAAGGGACAAATTACTTATAAAGCAAATCCATTCGAATTACAACAGACTTCTTCACATAACCCTTGAAGGCCAGAAAAGTTTGAAGTGAAGTGTTAGCAACCCCTAAAGGAAAACAACTTCAAACCCAAATTGATATGTTCTCCAAAATTATCTTTCAAAATTAATGGGGAAATAAGGTCTATCCATGACAAAGAGCACCTTAAGAAATTCATGACCACTAACTTCACACCCTGAAAAATTCTCAAGAATATCCTAAAAAGAGACATTGAAGTTAACATTGACAAAATGTCTAATAGAATAAATAAATCAGGCAGAGTGAGCAGTGATACAGAAAGGAAAAAAAGGAATCAACAACCAGAAAATAATGCAATGATAGGAATAAATCAATACCTTTAGTCAATAACTCTCAATGTAAATGGGTCACAATTACCCAATCAAAAGACAGAGATTGGCAGAATTGATCAAGAAACGAAATTCAATGGTATGCTATACACAACACATTTAATCCAAAAAGAAATTCAAAGACTAAAATCGAAGGACAGAAAACAATATTCCATGCAATGGGAACTCAGAAAAAAGCAGAAGTAGCTATCTTATCTTCAGACAAAGTGAACTTCCAGTCAAAAAAGGTAACTACATATTGATTAAGGGAACAATCCAAAAGGAAGAAATAACAATTATTAACATATATGCACCAAACACCAGTGCATCCAGCTTCATAAAACAAACACCATTACAAATAAACTATCAGGAAAACATGCAATTATAGTGGTGGATACCCCACATAAATAGACAAATTGACTAGACAAAAAAATCAACAAAAAATATCAGAGTTGAACAGAACCTTCCAACAAATAGACTTAGTAGACATCTCTGATCTTAACTTAAAAAAATGGGAGAATAAAAACCAAATCAATGCAATTAGAAAAGAAAAATGTGAAATCACAACTCACACCACTGAAATCCAAAAGTTTATGAGTAACTACTTTGAAAACTTGTACTCCAATAAACTGTAGAATTCAGAAGAAATGGATAGGTTCCTAGATACATATGAATTACCAAAACTGAATCAAAAAGATATTAAAAACCCTGAATAATCCACTAACAGTCAATGGAATTGAAGCAGTAATGACAACCACCAACTAAGAAAAGCCCAGGACCCAGTGGATTCATGACTAAATTCCACAAGATCTTCAGGGAAAATCTAACGTCAATACTCTTCAAACCCTTTAATTAAATTGAAACAGAAGGAGTACTCCCAAAGTCATTCCTGGAAACTAGCATTGCCCTGATTCCAAAGCTAGGAAAGGACTCAGTCAAAAAAGAGAAGTCCGTCTCTTTAATGAACATAGACATACAAATCCTCAACAGGTTACTGACAAACAGAATGCAGCAAATCATCAAAAAGATCATCCATCATGACCAAGTAGGCGTCATCCCAGGGATGTAAGGATGGTTCAACATGCACAAATCCATATATGTAATACATCACATAAACAGAAGCAAGGATAAAAATAACATGATCATCTCAATAGACACAGAAAAATCCTTTGACTAAATTCAATATTCACTCATGACAAAAGCCCTGAAGAAAATATGAATAAAAAGACCTTATCTCAATCTGGTAAGAGCTACTTATGACAAACCAGTGGCCACTATCATATTAAATGGAAAAAAATTGAAAACTTTCCCTTTAAAATCAGGAACAAGGCGAGTATATCCATGATCATCACTGCTGTTCAGTATGGTACTCAAAACATTAGCCAGAGTAATCAGGCAACAGAAAGAAATAAAGGGATATGTAGAGGAAAGGAAAAAGTCAAATTACCATTGTTTGAGATGGCATGATCTTTCACATAGAAGACCCAAGAACATTCCAGCAAAACACTCCTAGAATTAATAACCAAATTCAGTAGTGTAGCAGGCTACAAAATAAACACTCAGACAACAGCATACCTATACACCAATAATGACTTCCCCAAGAAAGAAATTGAGAAAACAATGCCATACACTTAGGAATTAATCTAACCAAGAAAGTGAAAGATCTCTACAATGAAAACTTCAGTACTCAGAAAAAAGAGATAAATGATGGCATCACAAATTGGAACAATATTTCCCAATTCTGAATGTTCAGAACAAATATACAAAATAGCCACACTTTGAAAATTTATATACATATTTAATGCAATCCCAAACAAAATATCAATAGCATGCCTCACATGACTAGAGAAAATAATCCTAAAATTCATATGGAAACAGAATAGACCCATAACAGCAAAAGCAACCCTGGGCAACAGAGCAAAGCAGGGGGTATCACATTTTCAGACTTCAAATTATTTCACAAAGCTACAAAAAGCGGTATATGAACAATGAACAGAGCAGAGGATGCAGAAACAACCCAGGTATATTCAGCTATCTGATTTTTTATGAAGGGACCAACCACACGGGAGGAAAGACAGCCTATTTAATAAATGGTTCTGGCAAAGTTGACTATCATCATGCAGAAGATTGAATCTAGACCTATACCTCTCACTATATACCAAACTAAAATCAAAATGGATCAATGGTCTAAATGTTAAATCTGCTGAAAGATAAAATAGGTAAAACTCTTGAAGACATAGATATAGGCAAGCTGAACAGAACATCAATTTCATAAGAAATAATATCAAGAAATAGCAAGTGAAATCATATCAAGTTAAAAAGCTTCTACACAGCGAAGGAAATAACCAACATAGTGAAGAAATAATTTACAGAATAGGAAAAGAACTTCCCAACTGTTCCCTGGATAGAGAACTAATATCTAGAATATATAAAGAACTCTAAAAATTAGAACACTTGGGGTTGGAGATTTGGCTCAGTAGTAGAGTGTTGCCTAGTAAGTGCAAGGCCCTGAGTTTGATCCCCAGCACTGTCCCCGCAAAAATTAGAATCCTCAAAATAAAAGACCCAATCAAAAAATGGACATCTCAATTCAACAGACACTTCTCAGAAGAAGTACAAATGGCTAATAAATACATGGGGGGGGAAAAAGCTCAGCATCTCTGACCATTAGAGTAATACAAATTGAAATAACACTGATATTTTTCTTACTCCAGAAAAAACGACTATCATCGAGAGATCAAATAATAAAAAATGTTGGCAAGGCTGCACAGGAAAAGATACACTTCTACATTGTTGGTGGAAATGTTTACTAGTACAATCAGTGTGGAAATCAGTGTGGAGAGTCTTCAAATAATGAAAAACACAAATTCCAATCAATCCAACTATTTGTCTTCTAAGTATTTTTCTGAAAAAATTAAAGACATCACATTGCAGTGATACATACATACCCAATGTTATAGCAGCACAATTCATAATAGCTAAATCTAGGACGTATATAGCCTATATATCCATCAATATCCATCAATATCCATCAATATGTGAATGGATAAAGAAAGTGAGGCATTTAAACAAAAAGGAATACTACTCTGTCATAAAGAAGGATAAATTTAAATCATTTGTAGGAAAATGGATGCACCTTGAGACTCTAATGTTAATGAAATAAATCCGACTCACAAGCTTAAGTAAAGAACAAAATAAAACTAAGATAATAAGAAAAAAGGAAAGAGGACCAAGAGATAGATGAAGAGGGGGAGGGAGAAAAGGGAATAAAAAAGAATTAAAATGTGTTATGTATATGTATCACTCCCCACAAGGAATATAATCATTATGTACTGCAAACATGTACTAATAAAAAATGAAAAATTGAAAACAGAAAAGAAAACCCAGAAACATCTTTATTGTATAATAATAATAGGAAGAAGTACTTAAATTTTGTAATAAAGAAATCCTCAAAAATCACAAATGAAAGCGACCATGACAACTCTACTAAATGGAAATATTTCGTCCCATCATCACATTTACACTCTTCAGTTTATTGAATTAGTAGAAGTGGTAGTAGAAAAGGATGAGACTTGCGAGTACTATATTCCAGGTACTGTGCTAAGTATTTTCTGCAAATTACTCCACTCAGTTTAAGAATCTTAGGAAACATTTCCTCTGAAAGTCCTTCTTAAATCAGGACATAAGGGGTACGTGAGATTTACCTGGGGCAGGGGTAGCCTTTTACATGGAAGGTAAGCTGGGCCAAAGCCCACAAGGTAGAAATGCCTTGGTAGGTTCAAGGGACAGAAAAGGGATAGATGTCACTGTGATGAATGGGAGAGGCAACGAATGGAGACAGTCAAAAATACAATTTACAAAGATGTTGAGCTAATTCACATTTTCTATATCTGATTTATGAGTGTCAGTTTGTATTTATTTAAAAAGAAATTCATGGGGCTGGGAATTTAGCTCAGCGGTAGAGCACTTGCCTAGCAAGCACAAGGCCCTGAGTTCGATCCCCAGCATAACCACCACCCCCAAAAAAGAAATCAACCCCTTTTTTCTTATGTTTATAAGCATAAAAGAAAATATTGTGTTGAATATTCTGCAATAAGTAGCCTCGTAGAATAGAATTATGGAATGAGCCACATTTTTCACATTTCTACCAGTCAGTCTGAGGAACACATTTTTAGGCATATGATTTTAGGAATTCTCAATAACTTCGCTGAAAACGTGTACTTAACAAAGCACTCGAATAGTGTCTTATGTTTAAATACAGTGTTTGATACTTTCCCCTTTCTTCCCATGGTAATTATTCAGTATCTAATTAGGGCTTTGCATAATGTTACTTCCTTGAGTATTCTTCTCTGAAACATGCATTTCTTTTCATTTTTAAAATCTTATAAAAACTTTTGTAATATTCAAGTCATTTCAATCTCTCTCCCTTGTCTCACTAGACAGAAAAGGTTAAATTTGTTTGTGGTACTCGATCATTTGATCCAAATAATAGTACTTTGAACAATATAGAAGTTCATTTTTGTCTTACCTATAGTTAGTCTTGATGGAAACTCCTTGGCTGTCAAGGTATCTCCACAGTCATTCAGGAACTGTTATGGATGTGGAAGTTAGTCTTGATTGTGTCAACTTGATTGTCCTGGGAGTTGCCTAGCAGATTAGTAAAGCACACTTCTGGGTGTGTTCTTAAATACTATATATGGTCCCTGATCCCTTCCTCTCTAGCACTGTTCTCCTGCTGTTCCCTGGCCACAATGAACTGAGCATCTCTACTCCATCATGCCCTTCTGCCATGATGGTCTTGCCTTGCAACCTGCCAACCGTGTACTGAATGCTCTGAAACCATAGTTAATTTGCTAAATTGAACCTCTCTTCTTTTTTTGCTTGAGAAATTTGTTTATTTAAAACTTGAACATTGAGTAAGGAAGCAAAGCCTAAGTAACCAGTGCTCTGACACTATGACAACATGACTTTCCAGATGGTACTACAGAGGCATGGACACGAAGACCATCAACAGAAATAAAGTAACCTAAAATGACAGATCCAGGCTAGACCTACAAGAGGTGTATTTTTATTATCTATTTCCAGTTAAGAGATTTTATCAGGCTCCTAGTGAGGAGAAATTGTAAGTCTAATTAGAATGTTGCTTTGTATCATTTATAATTTTTTATTAGTACATGTTCATAGTACATCATGACTGCATTCATTGTGGGTAGTTGGTACATGTACACAACACATCTTAATTCTTTCTACATCCCTTTACCCTCCCCTGTCCCCTTTCCCTCCATACTCCTTTCTATTTGCCAAAGATCTGTCTCCCTATTTACTGTTGTCTATCATTTATTTTGTTCTTTGATTTATTTATACTTTGGGTTTCTCATATAAGAGAAACCATTTAATTTTTAAACTTGTGTGTCTGATTTATTTCACTTAACATTATGGATTCAAGGTGCATCCATTTTCCTACAAATGACTCATGTTTATCCTTCTTTAGTACAGACTTCCATGGTGCGTAAATACCACATTTTCTTTATCTATTCATCTGTTGATGGACGTATAGGCCATTTCCAAGGCCTACTATGAATTGTGCTGCTATAACTATGGCCATGCATGTACCGCTATAACATGATGTCTTTAGCTCTTTCAGGAAGATACCTAGAAAGGAAATAGCTGGGTCAAATGGAATTTCTATTATAAGTTTTTTGAGGAATCACCATACTTATTTCCATAGTAGTTGAACTAGTTTACATTCACACCAACAACGTAGAGTTGTGGGTGTTAAGTATTGTGTCCCAGCAACAGGAAAGCTGATTGATACAGTGAATATCCTACTACATTTTTTTCTCCACCATCACTCCTGGCCCATTGTCTTCCAGTCAAGATGGCAGCTTTGCCTCCAGTCATCAAATGTGCATTCCAGCCAGCAAATTAAGTGGCAAAATGTCTCTTTAAACAGGGTAACTAGAAAGGTAACATGTGATCTTTTTCTTATATATCTTCGAGTGGACCAAAGTTACAAAGATGTATCTTCATTCCACATAGTCATGTGTGCTGGTAAACTTGATGGAATTTGATTAAAAATTAAACTCCTTACTTATCATAGTATTCTTCAGACTTTGTTTTTATATTGAATCAGGTTTGGTGGTTTGTGTGTTTCTATAAATTTTTCTATTTCTTCTAGGTTACCTAATTTTTGCTATACAATTCTTCATAGTATTCTCTTATAATTAGTTTCATTTCTGTAGGCTTAATAGTAATGTCTCCACTGTTACTAAGTTAGTAATTTGAATCTTCTACTTATTGTCCTTGGTCAGTCTGATCAGATTCAAAAATACTATCAATCTTTCAAAGGAACCGAAGTTTCTTTTGTTGACTCTAAGTGACTTGAAAATTTTAGGAAGAGTAATTTGAAGGGAAGACAGAAGATTTCTATAGCATAGTTAGGAAAATTTAGAGGGGCTTTTAAAATATGCCTTTGACCTCAGTCTTGGAGACTGGATGTGCCAAATCATTTGAATTAACGGTAGTCATCTCAAATACTTTTTAAAATAAAAGATAGTAAATGGAGTATAAGCACTTAAACATTTACAGCATTCATTTTCTATTTTGGAACATTAGGAGAAAATGTTTATAGGTAGGAAAATATATAGGCAACAGTACACTATGCACAGGACACATATAATACCTTGCCACAGATAAAAATTCTATACCTATCTATTGTATGCTCATGCCAAAACAATGGTAACCACTATATATGAAAGATTAATGGATATTTAAAACTGTACATCAAGATTTTTCTGTCTGTAACAAACCCAGATTCTAACAAATATCTACAAGGATGGAATGGGGATTGCACATCAATTTTTCTGAATATTTGGTTATTTCTAAATTTTAGATCCACTATCAATGTATTTATCACCAAAAACTATAGGAAGGAAGGAAGGAGGGTAAAGGAAGGAGAGAGGGAAGGAGGGAGAAAGAGAGGGAGGGAGCCATTATCTCTGAAGACAGTTCTAAGAGAGAAATTGTACAAAGTTTTTTAATAATTAAATTAAGTGTTTTACCTCCCCAGAAAACTATGAGAAGTGTGTTGAGGTGTTTTGTTGGTGTTACTCTTTAAGCATTTAGTATTCTATATGGATATATACGCTGTTAAAGCCAGAGATTACCAGACACAAGCCTGTAGTCTGCCAGAATCATACTTATTCTCTCAAAGAAGTGAGAGAGGCACAAATTAAAAGGACTCTGGATTGCTGCTCTCAGCCCAAAGAAGGATGAAAGCATTTTTGTAAGGTTTGGGCTCCTGCTGAAAAATTCTCTGCAGGGTCTCAGGGAAGCGGGGATCAATTTCAGACTTGTCAGTTTTTTTGAGGTGGGATCAGAAGATGTAGGAATTATTAGCTAAGGATTAACAATTGACTATTGTCATGAGGCAAGGGTAGTTTAGCAATTGGGTACTACCAGTGTTAGGTAAGACTGATGAAACGCACCTTGTTCATCATTAACAATAAGGCAGTAAGCACTCAAATTGGGCCAGGAAATGGGGAAGATGAATACTATGATATTTAAAAACTGCAACATATCTTTAGAAGAACCAATGTTTCTAATTTTGCAATTAAAATTTAGTGGATGTCCTCCCTGCATGATTAACAAGTTGCTTTGCTCTGCTTCTGTCCAAAATACCTTTTTTCCAATCTCACACAGGTTTTTACTATTTCAGTGTATATATTCTAATCATCCATTGAATGTCATATATAATTAAGAATTTGTTGTTTTAAATGGCATTAAATCTTCAAAAATGCCCCTTAGTATAAAAGCAAAATGACAAAGTAATTTCAAGTCTTTTGGTTAAATTTAAATTCTCTTCTAAAAATTGACTAGGTTGTAAAATTCCTAGTATTCCCTTTTCTCTGTCTTGATTACTGACTCTTAGGAGACATAAAACATTAAGGTTAATCAAGATTTGCCTCCAGAAACTCTGCCTTGTATTTTTTAAATCCTTCACACTATTAAAAAGGTAGTTTAATGCAAAGAATGTTCATAAATAAATTGGTCCAGGGTATCTGCAAACTCCTTGAGGGCAAGAATCTTATTTTATTCACATTTGTACCCCTCACAGCTTAGCATAAGACCTTGTATATGTGAGTCTAGATAAACATTTGTTGGATTGAATCCTATTTGAAAAAGAACTTTAAGAGCACTATATAAAAGATTGAGTATATTATAAGACACGAAAGAGAGAAATGTTGATCCTAACTGTACCTGGAAGTGTGTATGTCATTTTAATGCTTTCCCAACCGCTAGAGGATAATCAATCTCAAGAGACAAAACGTTCTTTGCTTCAAAAGAAAAGTGAGTTTCCACAGAGAGTTAGTGAAATAATCCCCTATACTTTATTCAATGCTTTAAAATTATGTCTTAGCCATCTCTTATTTTTGTACCAATCTATCTAAAATTTATCAAACATAAAATTAGCTACCAAACTGTAGAATTATAAACATGTTATTCGTCCTTATCACTTAACATATTAATAATTATATTTACAAAAATTAGATTCAGCCTATAACTTAGTATTTATTATAGGAACATGAATTTCCTTGCACAGTTGATGATTTGTTCCCAAAAATAAGAACCTCACTTGTATCCTGGTAAGGAAAATGTCACCTCTGTATTGGGTTGCCTTTTGGAGACACAAAAGGCCAGGCATGGATTTTTTTCTGCAGCAATATTCACATAGTATATAAGCAGGTCTTTCATCTAACTCTTTACTTGACTCCGACAGTAGATTCGATGGAAGCCTGTCCTTGTGTGTCCCTTCAAAGCCCTCAGACTATTAACTGGGTCAATATCATGGTTTTGTCTTTGCTTACCTGCCCTGGTGTTGTGGACAGTGCTGAATGGCGATCATGTGTCCCGTCCCAATACACCACCAAACACACTCCTCTTCCATGGGCTATGCTTCTGATCAAATTCTGGTTCTTCTTAGTCTGATATGGAATTACTAATAATAGCATGACTGACTGATTTTATAACTACCTATTACCTTCCACTTTTACCACTGCATTCAAATTAAAACAGTCCCCAGTTAGTGGAAAATTCAGAATTTAAAGCAAAAATTCCTGTAAGTTGGTAAGTACTTAAATTTACATTGTGTGTGTGTGTGTGTGTGTGTGTGTGTGTGTGTGTGTGTAATTTGAAGAAAGAAACGTACCTGTTTTGCAACTTTTTGGCACAATTTATTACACTGAATTATATATTTTTGACCACATTTTTTCAAATTTATTCTACCAAAATGAAAATTCAAATAGAGGATAGATGTTAGGAAGTAGGAAGAAGTTATTTCAATGAGAGGGGGAACAAGAGGTAGGGGGAAGGGAGAGAAGGAAGAGAAAAGGGATTTAAAGAAAAAAGAATTGAAGGAAAAAACTGGAAATAGAGCTTTTGCAAATGGGGGTGGGAAGAGGAGTTGAAGGGAGAAGTGGGGTAGGGGACAAAATTTGTTATGTACACATACAAATTCCCGATGATGGATGTGGCCATTATGTACTACTTACTTGTACTAATTAAAAAATTTAAAAATTTAAAGTTATGATGGTTTGATGACACTGAAAAAAAATTGAAATTCACATGGTTCAATCCAGTATTTCCAAATACCAAATGAGTAATAGTAGCAAAATAGAAATGTAAATATAGAAGTTCATCATTGGTAACTTGGAAGTCTTCCTTCTCCAAGGAGTTAAGTTCCAGGGATGAGGATGCCTTGGAAAACATGTACATTTTGCTTGCCAAGGGAGAATTTGCATTGTAGCATTTTTCTCTATTTAATTAAACAGTATTTGCTATCAGTAAAAAAGAAACATAAGTTTCCTGACACGGAAGCTTGAAAACAATCAAGTCTGTTGGAGATAATGATAACTCTTGGTTTTTCCTGCTTTATGATCGACAGAACATTAAATAAGAGTTTGTATTTGTTTTGTTTCATTTTTAAAATTCTATTTGTCTTTGAACCTCTTCAAGGAGTGGGAAAAATTTTTCATCTAAAATTTGAACAGAATACACACACACACACACACATATATATATATATATAAAGAGAGAGAGAGTCGTGTGTGTGGTGTGCGCACACATGTGTGTTTTGCTGGTGTGATATTAGGCAGCTTCCCAAATGTATATCCAATAAGAGAAGTACACAAGAAAGCTATGCGAATTCAAACAAGCCAGAGATTTCCTTGGTTATAGGACACCAGATATGATTTAATGGAGGCTACATGTGAGCTAGGTATTGAGAAAGGTGATATTCTTTTAAAAGGCAAAAAGGCTTTTCTAAGGAAAGTGATGACGGGAATAAGGAGGGAGAAGGAGAAATCCTCAGGGAATTTCAAGCCATTTCATTTAGTCCAGAGTGGGTTTTAGGATTAATTTGGGTAAGATATAGCAAAAGGTAATTTTAATTTGGGTTTCTCTCAAAAGTGACCCTGCAATAAGTACTTGGGTGCAGATGATTTCCTTGGAATTAATCTCAGGAAGGATAAGTGAGAGAATGAGACAGTGAAGGGAGAAAAGTGTGTGGAGAGGGTTCATTGGTGAGAACGTTACCTCTATGAGCAACTTGGACCCAGTCTATATAAAGCACCTCTAGGAAAGACCCTGCCAACCCATACGCAACACAGTGTAGAATTATCCCATTGGAGGATGCAGAAGCTGAAGCATATATTGGCCAAGTCCATCCCACTGGCTGAGGCTTACAGAATAAGGATTATTATACCACCACATCTCTGGGTTGCAATTAAGGAAGCCCATCAAAGCTCCTAGACTGCTGGAGAAATCCCTCAGGGGTCAGACAGATAAAGACAAAGAAACATAGATGCTTGAGATGAAAATCTGACAATGGGCGGGAAACTGTCTCCAGTGACACATCAGGTGAACTCGCATGAGATGAGAGTGCATGGAATCTTTTACAAAAGTCCTTCATGTCACATTGAGAGTTTTTCAGTAGATGACAGAGCTCTTTCAAGAGAAATTTCGAGATTAGCTGAGACATATTGTGTTATGAGGACTGGATTACTAGGAAGATACATGTAAGCTATCACCTTCCTAATATCTTTGAAGATATTGAAGGATAAACACTAGAAAGCAGGATGACCACATGCAGGACAATTTATGCAGTAAGTAATCAAGTTTTTATTTGTGGTGTGAGTACAGTGGATCACAATGAGAATGGGGAGAAGACATTCTGGAAATGGTTTCAAGAAAACAAGTCAAATCTTAATTGAGGGGACTGTGGATTAAGAAGGCTGAGAATAGGAAGTTAGAAAACTTCTGTTAGTAAGTAGTAAATAACAAAATGTTTTGATCCTAAGCTCAAATCAAGACATTCATAGAAAGCCAGCGACATTGGAGCTTGGGGATGAGTTTTCAGAGATATGGTGAAATCAGATTTTATCTGATCAGTCCAGAAATACAGGGACTTTAAGACCTATCTGATTTTCTCTTTCCATCTCTGGGAAAGATTCTAGTTTAATTCATGGATCTCAATTTTGGCTACCCACTAGGATCACCTGAGAGAACTTGTAAATATCCAATGTCCAAAGCCTTCCCCAGGACAATTAAATCGGACTCTCCAGGTTGACACCCAGGCGTTCGTGGTTGTTAAAGCCCCCCAGGTGATTCCAATGTACAGCCATGATCTGTGTTCTATACATAAAGTATTGTGTTATATTCATTGTGTTATATTCATAAAGTATTTAATAACTTCCACTTTAATACTCAACATCGCGTCAGTTGTGTTAATTCTGAGTTTGTCTTGGTAACTGGATTTTTGCTTTTCCCTTGGAAATGCTTATCTTTCTTACTCAACCTCTGTGGTAACTGTATCATGTAACAATAGTAACTTCCCCAGCACCCAAATCCTGTTTTTACAAACTTTCCGCAGCCTTGAACAATATCTGAACTTTACTTCCGAGGTTAAACCTTTCTTGGCAGGTATCTCTGATGCTTGTTAGCCTGACTGTCTTCATAGCGGTGCTATGTCTAATCCCTAGCCAAAGAACAGCCTCTAATAAAACCTAATGCAGCTATGATTCCTCTAAAGTTCACAGCTAGAACGAGATTTCTTTCTCTTGATAAACTAGTATATTTCTTCATAATATGTTGTAAGAACCCATTATGTTTCCCTTTTCTGAATTAGCTGAGTAAAGCTTTACTTTAGATTTGTGGAACTGTGAAATTAGAATTGGTAGAGCATTTGCTATCAAGAAATTATCACTGAGTTGACAAGGTAGCTATCTTTACCAGCCTGTTCTAACACAGAAGATGTTGCACCCACAAGATATACAACCTCTCACACCCTTATGCTTTCTTCCTCAAAAACATATCCATGTCTTCTGTCAAAAACATATCCATGTCTATCCATATATATATTCTCTTCCCTCAAGTCTCAGTGTATGAGATGTTTCAAATACAAGTACTTATACTATGGATTTCATGTTTTCTTCTTCCTCGGTGATTTTACTTCATTAATTCAATCCCCCTTTCTATTACATAGATCTCTAAAAAGTTATTGCATCCTCTATCTTTAAAGCAAACAAACAATAATTTCTCCATTGACATATTTTTGACCTCCAGGCTTTTTTATTCTCCGATGGCATATTATTTTTCTTCTCTCTCTCTCTCCCTCTCTCTCTCTCTCCTCTCCTCTCCCTCTCTTCTCTTTTCTTCTCTTTCTCCCTATGTATAGTTTTTCCTCTCCGTTCTTCTGGTGTAATTAACATTTGGGTACAGCTAGCAAAGAAAATCTTCCTACTGACATGGTAAAGGAGAAGCGTGTGTATTAGAAAGAAAGTTATATTTCAAGATATTTAGTGAAGAAATGATACTGGCATGACACATGATGAAGGGATATAGAATCTCTCTTCAGACTTCAATGTATGTAGAAACACTTTTTGAACCAAGCATAATGACAAAATCACTGCCTTTAATCCTCGTGTTTTTGTGAAACACACTGAGTCACAACTATTAACAGAAGACTGGGACAAAAACCAAATGTAGTTTCCTATTTATTTATGATCTACTTAAAGGCAGGACTCATTCTAACATTCCTAAATTTCCAACATCTATCATACTACTTGGTCGTTGTAAAAACTTTAAAAAATGTTTCGAAAACAAATGAGTGATCTAAAAGCTCTCAGGACCCACTTAATGAGACATTTTGGCTTTTTCTCCTTGCTTCACCTTCAGATGGATCCACCCTGCAAACTGCCAACCATTGGATGGCACTACCACCCTATTTCTCTGCTCTAGCCTCGTATTTCTACAGGTTGTGTAGGAGAAAAATGTTTATTGTCTTTCCCTTATTGCTTTTCAGATTTATTAGTGCATATTAGTTACACAAATAGTGGGTTTCATGTTGGCATATTTGCACATGTGTATAACATTGGTTATTTTCACCCCCCTTTTCACCCTCTTCTTCCCATGATCACCTTCCTCTTTTCTAACCATCTCCTTTATATTTTCCTGTCATCTCTCCTTTTTTAAAAAGGCTTTATAAACAAACTTAAAGTAGAACACAGAGGAAAGTTAAAATATCCCAGTTTGGATATTCATTTGGTTGCCCTATTTATGGGTAAATCATTTGGTTTATCCTTACTATTGGGTGGTGGCCCTAAAGGTTGAATCTATCATATCTGGCTGCGAAGGTTGAGCTTTAACTATCAGTCTATATCCAGCCTTCCACCAGCTGGGCGTATACCAAATCATCTCTCTCCTTTTTGGTGAAACCTAGGAATTCTGAGATAGGCTGGTCTGGGAGGAACTCTGAGGGGTTAATATTTCAACCACGAAAGGAGGAAAGGAACCATGTGAATTTCAGTAAGAAGATGCTTTAAGTACAGGAAACATGAAATGCAGAGTTTGAAGCAAGATCAGATCTGCGTATTTACAGAGCAGCAAGAAGGCCAGTGTGACTGAGGTAGAGAGAATGAAAGGAAGGGTGGCAGGATAAGCTCTCAAAGAAGTAGACAATCTTCAGATCACACAGACCTTTGCAAATCATAACAAGGTGTTTAAATCTAATTTAATATATAGAATTAGAAAACCAATGAAGAGCTCTAAGTAGAGAAACAATTTATTTGATTCATGTTTTTGAAATATAAGCCTGCACTATAGGAAGGCAAACATGAAAGTGAAGTTATGCAATTAGGAAGTTATGACAGTTTTCCAGGCTGGAGATAACAATTACTTGGGCTAAGGTGGTGGCTGCATAGTGTTAGAAGCAGTGAGATCCCAAATATATTGTGAAATAGGGTTGACAGGACCTGCTGAAAAATGACATAAGGAGTCTAAGATAAAAGACCTATTTTCCAACCTCTGTGCCCAGCATTGTACAGTAACGGAGTAGAAGCAATGAGAAATGATCAGTTCGAGGATATATTTTGAAAAAAGAGACAAGACTTTGTAATAGATTAGAAGATAGGTGAAAGGGAAAAGACAGAATTGAAAATGACTCCCAGGTATTGAGTTTAAGCAAATAAGTAATTAGAGTCACTACATAATAAAGGAGGAACACTGAGGAAACAGCAGAGGAATTAAAATTTTGAAGAGGAATTAAAATTTATGTTTTTAATTTGAGTAGAAGTATCAAGTAGGTAGTTTCATACGAATCAGGTCTTCAGGAAAACAATCAGGGCAGATGTAAATTTTGAAGTTATCATCACCTAGATAGTATTTAAATGTCCTAGGACATGTGACGTCACCAAGGGATAAAGTATGCATTTTGTAAAAGACACAAGGACTGAGCTGGGACACTCTATCACTTAGAAGTCAGGAAGAAGACTAGCAAAGGAAACTGAGAAGCAACCAGTGAGGTAGTAGGAAAATCTAGAATCCTAAGTGAAAAATGATTTCAGGGAGAGGATTATCAACTCTTTCCAACGTTGCTGAGAGACCAAGGAAAGTAGGGTCTAAGAATTGATCATAGGCCTTAGTATTCTGCAGATTATTAGTGGCCTTGATAAGAACCTTTTCAAAGTAGAGGGAATAAATCTGGAAGTAGAAGATGAAAATGTGAAGACTAACTCTTTCATGCTTGTTCTCTTTCATAAGAGGTTTGAATTAAGAGGGGTATGACTTTAACTGGATGACTTTTTTTGTTTTGTTTTTTGTTTTGTTGGTGTTAAGGATCGAACCCAGGGCCTTCTGTTTGTTAGGCAAGCACTCTAACCACTGAGCTAAATCCCCAGCCCAACTGGATCACTTTTAAGTGGGTCCAAATGTAACATAGTGTATGGTTGATAAGAGTGTCTGGATAATTAACACATTCCAAGGACACATTGTTAGGGAACTCTGTTGTAATTAGAGTTTTAAAATCAATAAAAGTTATTTTCTATCTTGAAATATAAATCCCATGTATTAAATGATGGAGCAGACCCAAGTTAATATTTAATTCAATATGAGGATAATCTTTGAGGTCAAGTCCATACATTTAAATGAAGCAAAAGACTAGCTCCGAAGGTAGATTAATAACTTTACATCTTTGAGAGGCATCTCTAAAATCACAATAGCTGATATAGCTATCTTTGGAGTCAGTCATTTAATACATGGCATTGGCCTACTTTCCTCTTTAATTATTTAAGAGTTAGTTAGCTGTTCAGTTGAGTCCTGTCCTTGCTGTGAAGAACAGGACTGTAATTTGTTGTACTTTCTTTAGTCAAAATTACAGAGTTCATATAACAAAGGGATCTATGCAAATAAATGTAAAAGGAAATCAAAAGATACAGAACTCATTTTCTAAACAT
The DNA here is from genome assembly GCA_004026905.1 of Hystrix cristata. NCBI lineage: Eukaryota > Metazoa > Chordata > Mammalia > Rodentia > Hystricidae > Hystrix > Hystrix cristata. Next base: position 45,193 of record PVJO010009108.1, read on the forward strand.
TGGTTCTCCAATATGAGGCATTTAGATCGCCATTTGTTCTCAATTTTAAGGTTAGACAATTGGCTTCCTAGTGATTTATTGAAATAGCAATTTACATCTAGCACATATGTATGCAATTGGGAAGATTGTGGTGTGTCTCATTTTACTTTCCCTCAGTAAACATACAGTAATTAAAAGTAATTTTTGGTTGGGGTTAAAGGCGAACCACCTTTCCCATCAATAGCCAAGACTAAACTTTCTTACCTGTGCAAATCTCCTAGATCAGTGATGGTGAACCTTTCAGAGCTCTCGATGATAACAAACAACGGGCTGCAGCACACGTGCCACAGGCTCTCCACCACTGTTCTAGATGATAGTAGGTGTTATGGTTTTCATATTTAAAAGCCTGATTTTCTTTTTCCCTTCTAATCAAGATGGGCTACCTCTTGATTCACTGCCAGGTAACGACAAAATGTTACTCAAACTGGGACTCAGGCAAGAATTTTACTGGAACAGCAAGTACCCTCTCTCCCTTTGCCAACATTGACTCTAGCTCTTAAGAATTCCCAAATTGCTAGCTATTACTGCTGTCTACCTCATAGACTCCAAATCTGTAACACAAAATTTGTGTTCTGTGTATCTTCAATTGCCATAGTATGTCTTCGGATTATCATTAGTGTCTGGGTAACACATCACCAATAGGCTTTCTGGAAAATAAGTATTTGGATTTGAAGTATTTTACCAATTTCTCCAGTATAAATCCTCCCACTACAGATGATTTCAAGTTACCAGTATGACTTCACTGAACACAGAGTCTGGAAGAGATATACACACACTTGGCTGGCAGGCATCAGTAAGAGTCCACTATAGCACATTCCTTGAGTTCTGTTGGTCTGGGCTGCGATAGGAAAATGACAGAGCTTGGTATAAAAAGGGTACAACAGCCTTATTAGCATAGAGGCAAAAAGAAAAGAAACGTGCTTATTTTAAACACACCAGCAGAAAATATCAAGATAATGAAGATGGTCTTTGGGAAAAACAAAGGTGACTTTATACTAAAATTTCAGGGTATATTCAAATTAAGTAAGTTAATTAGATCAGAGAGAGAAATTAAGAGAGAATTGCTTTAGGTTAGAAATTCTATGAGGTAAAAAAATAATGATAAGCCAACTTTCCTGATATGGTAGCAACATATTCACAAGCAGATTTGAAGATGTGGCTCAATTTTGTGCCTAGGAAAAAATGAAATTGTTGGGTAAACATATAACATTGCCTTTGCCTCTCAAAGTGTATGATTCACCTGTTTCAAAAGTTCAACTAATTTATTCCCTCAATTCACTGCTTTATTGGACACTAGCACACATGTGAGACACCACCATCCCCTGATCTTCTGAATTGGTTTGATAGCAGTGAACCAAAATAACCCAGTTTGTGTTGTGATGATAACCAGCTGAAAAAGACTGTATTCATCAGCCAGCCTATATAAGCATAACAAGTAATGGATATTTTTCCAAATGAGAAACAGAATGTTCCTTGAGATCAGGAAAAAGTAACTTATTCAAACTTTTGAAAACTATCAGGAACTCTGACAGAAGAAACAACATCATAAATTTTATCAAGCTGTTTTCAACTTATCTCTAAAAAGAAACTCATGTTTAACAAAAAGAATCATGAAATAAATTCAATCTAGGGCATGTGAATAATAGCTAATTCTACCTAATGTCACTAAGAGTCACACACTCACATATGTTGCAAAAATGCATTATTAAACCATTCTTGGCATTCTCTGAGATGGTCCTTTTCCACAACAAGAATTCACTCTCTCAATCCTGGGGACGTGCTGTCTTCTTGGTATAATTCAGGGTCTTCATGAAAGTTTACGTGGAAGTTTCGTACTATCTAACTTTCTTAGTAACATAACAAGCCTGATATTGAAATGAAGACATTGTGATCTAACCTTACTTATATGTAAAATAATGCTTTTTTATCCTCATCTTCTCTGAGGTGTTTAAAGTGTCATAGTTTGTTTGGGGTCACCAACTAATATGACATATTTAGAAACTGGAAATAATTTAAAGAATAGCAAAAATAATAATAATAATGAAAGGCTTAGGTAATCAGCACTTTGAAGAGACTAAATACATTTTCTAAAAAAGATAGGGTTTTTATTTTTATCTCACTTGTTTATATAAAGCAGAGGTAAGCGCAATGCCACCAGTTAACAATTTAAAATAACCATAAAAATAGGTAAATAAGATACAAGGATGGAAACAAGATGAAGAACTAAAGAATAAAATAATGTAGCATAAGAGGCTCTGTATCGTATGAACTTGGTAGAGATGGATCACCACTTTGGCTCCTTGAAACAAGTGTAAAGATGTAACACAGTAAGTTACATGATACAGACAAGCTTTTTGGCACAAGCACACATTTTTCTAATACTGAGGCTAGAGTAATAGGGTATCATCTGTTACATAGTCATCAATGTCCTCAACGACTTTCTTTCAAAGAATATAGCAATAGATTTTATAGGATTTTTTTAAATGTACTTATTTAATGTGGCATAATACTAAAAAAAAAGTCAAGATAAGCATTTCTAAGAGACATTAAAATATGGGGCAAGAATATCTCACAGTTAGTCTGCCATAACATAAAATAAGGATTTGAGCCAAGCTATTGAATATGGTAGCCACTAGCCACACAAGACTAAGTATTACGGTTAAACACAATTGAAGACTCAGTTCCCTGGTCATACTAGCTCCATTTCAAGTTCTAGCAGTTATGTCTCATCCTACAGTGTTGAACAGCATAGATTTAAAAATCTGTCCATAATTGCAAGAAGTTTATTGGAATGTGCAGATCTAGACTTAAAAAAAAAAAAGATGTACTGATCATTTTTCAAGTCACCTTGTCTCAGCCAAGCTTGTGACTGTCTTGAACCAATTGTGCATTCAAGGTTATGCTCTGACAACAACCAATAGGGCAACAATTTCATATTGTTTGCTAAAGCCAGAACTACAGCTTTACCAAGATATGCAGAGATCTTACTAACTTCCTCCTAGGGGAAGAATAAATGGTAGTGGATTTAAAGCCTGTTAAATAAGACTAGAGAAATGTAATCTGTTATCTAAAAAGAGCAAGGTGAGACAATAGAAAACATAGAATAGTTGAAAGGGGTACTTTATGGTTGTTCAAAACCTGAGCAAGCAGAGAACAATTACTTTTTCATGAATAAATGGATTCCTACCCACTGAAGCGCTGTATTTCTCTGAGTAGAAAGATTGTATTATATATGCAATAATAGTTTTTAACAGTGATCATTATCTTTACCTCTGAAAGTTTTATCACCAGGCTAAGCAGAATATCATGGATATGAAATATATGGGATATAACCATTACAATTGATTTTGTTAGAAACTGATCAGAATTTATGAATCTAACTAACGTTTTAAATTATTCACATCTTCCAACATGCCCTTCACAAAACACTGTTGCAACCATTTGGGTACCAGTTTCACAAGCATTTGTTAGAATACATAAGCAAAAATGGCATGGTCTCACTGGTTCTGGCCTTGGTCTACAAATATGCCCCACATAGCAACTGGAGTGATCCTCTGCAAATCGAAGTCAGATCATAGCACTCCTCCTTCATAGCCGACCAGGCCCACTGTGATTGGCCTTGACAGCTCCCTTACCTCCTCTACCAATTCCTCCTGGCCCCATCAGCCTCAGCTGCGCTGACATCTTCACCACCCCCGCTTTTCAAACAAGACACACATGACACTATCTCAGGGCCTTGGCCTTAACTATGCAGTTTGCATCATTTTTGCCCTGGATATGCTTTAGTTAACTCCTTTGTCTCCTTCCAGGTTTGGCGTAAATTTCACCTTCATAATGAAATTGTCTCTGCTCACTCAAACTCTGCCACTAGCCCACCCCTTCCTAGTCTCCCAACCATTCCCTGCCTCATCCTCCTTACCTCATTCTACTTTTAGCTTTTCTACTGTAGTTGCCTTACAATATATTGTAGTCCTGTATAATTGGATAATTTCTTACATTCCTTGTCTATTCTATGTCCCCTTTAAGTACAACTTAAATTCCCTAAAGACAGTGCTTGCCAATTGGGTCACTGATGTTTCTTCAACACTAAGAAGAGGGTCTGGAACACACCGGGCACTGAGAAATTATTCACTGAATGAATGAATGAATGAATGAATGATTGAATTACTTCAAAAGAATTTCTCTTTCTAAACATAGAGAATGATATTTCTCCAGTTTTAACATTTCTTTCTGGCTATTTCTAAGTAACTAATCAAAAGATTGTATAATTTTATAGTTGGATAGGCCCTTAGCAATAATGTAGTATAATCAGGCCTTTATATATGAAACTAAACCATGCCCCAAAGAGATTGGCAAGGTCAATCAGTTAAATCATAGCAGTTCTGGGACTAGAGCATAGACTTGCAGATTCTCAATCTGTCCACAGTGTGATTTTCCAACACAATGTATGTTCAAAAGAGTATGTTACTCTCTCTGATAGTTATACCAGAAAAACAAATGCTACCATATTTTCAACTACAAAATCGTTACAATAAAGGGAAAGCCCCATGAGTAGCATGAACTTGAAAGGGAAAATTTAAGAATTTTTCTTTAAAATAGAAGCGCATTACTTTATAAATACCTCAAATAAGTGCTGAGCAAACTAAAAGTTTTTAAATATACTTTATTTGAAGTAGAAATTAAGTAATTCAAGAAATAAATGTCTTATCATAAATACATAAACTAAATCTTGATCATTTGTTGCTTCCTTTATATTTTCTGCAACTTGGGTTCTACTTTATTCCCTTGTTGACAGCTGCAGTCTTAATGTGCATCTTTGAGAAAATAGGTGCTTTTTGGTCCAAACCACTTTTATCTTTGGCTTATTAGAAGCATCCATATATCATAGCCTGGGGAAAGAAGATAAAATAGGGCATCTTTCTTGCATATAAATCATGGCTTGTGGATCATCACTGTTAATTAAAAATCCTTGCAAGGCTAAATTCAACATGATGGAAGCTTAGGACATCCTTGCTAAAGGACAAACCTAGAAGAAAAAGTATTTTCAGATTTCCATGAGAAAGAAAATAGTATTGGATCACTACATATCCTAGCTCTGGAGTTAGGGTTAAAATTTCTTATGCCTATTATTCTGCACCATAATTCATTGCCAATTAAATGTGAACACACTAAAAATTCCTTACTATAATAGATTACTTCTTTGGTTTTGTGATGTTTGTTGTTTCGATATTATCTGGCAAAATAAAAATCCCAGTATTAGCTGGACATGGGAAACACAAACCTTGATCATATAATGTGTGAATTTCACAAGGTCAGAAAAATATAAGCAGGATTTTTGTCATCCCATGTCAGTGACATATTCGAAAAAGAGGCCCACTAGCCTTGAGTTTAGTTTTCATGGTTATTTGATACTCTTAATGCATAAAGGAGAATGGTTAGTATAGAAGCATGTTCAAGGTATGAACAGATATTCATTTTAGGGTTGTAATTACTTATGTATGCTCTCGGTCGGTGCCAGTCAGGTCAATAGGATTATATTCCAGAAATCGATTTTTCCCCCAATGAGTAAATAATGAAGTAATTTAACCTCATCTGCTTCCTAATCTAAAACCTTTCACTTCTACCATGAGGAAAGGCAGCTGCCTTTGCTTGAGATGTGCTCATGCACAATGCCGATAAATACCTTTGGGTCTTATATGAAGGTCATGCAAAGCTGATCACTCAGGAAATGTGTACAGTTGAAGTGCATCTTCTGTCTCTTGCAGCCATCAATCCTGGCTTTCAGAGATGTCTCCAGCTATGTTAAAGGGCAAACACAATACTGCATTAATCATGGACATGGCTGTTGCCCTCGGAATTTTTCCTTCATTTATTCTAATTTAAGTGTTTATTCAGATACTGGCATGAAGCAAAAACAGCACCTAGCTGAAAATGAAAATAAAAAGGCGGGTGGTGTAATGGTTGTTAATAGTGATTGTTCATATTATGAATTATTTGGGTTTGCTTTATACTGTGACTGCTATTTTATTATTGTGCAAGCTGTGACTTCTTGAAGGAAACTAACATACTTGGAAATGACAACTAGACTTAAACATTGTACCTGTTGTCACAGATTAAAATCACCAAGTGGTCAAAGTCTTTCCTTTTTTTTTCTTTTTTTAAATTAATTTTATTGGTACACTTTTGATATAATAATGATCAAATTCATCCTAGGGAATTTGTACCAGTAGTCTTATTTTCTTTCTTCATGATTCATGTAGCAAATAATGACAGTATCCAACATAAACACACACTTACTGCTTCCCAAGCAGGGCATTATCTCACTTTAGCTTTTTAAAATCAGGAATCTAGCAGAGGTTTCGGGAATCAAGGACAGGCCAACAGATTCCACAATCTGGGCACTTGGCCACTGGACTTCAGCGTCTCTTGTGCCCACTGTTACGGTTACACTTTGTTGTCTGGGTCATTCATTCGCTGGTGATGCCTTCTATGCACACTGCAGGATTATATCAAAGAGGTTGCTTTGGGCAATTTATAAGCAGTAAAAGGGCTGAAATGCATTATGAAAAATAATAATTTAATTAAAAATTATTTTCCCTTCTCTGATATTTTAGAAATTGGCACTATCTTATTTGAAAAATATTATAACTTTAATGTAATTTTTATTACTCTATTTTATATTTATCTTTTTATGATAACTACTAAAAGATATTTAGGATACTAAAAGTGAATGAAATCTGTCTTTTCTAGTAGACAACTTTTTAATACATGGAGTTAAGGTTGACTTACTTGCATGAGGAAAGCATAAATACATATGAAAAAGGATGTGTGTAAGTGGCTTTAACAAAAATATGTCTCTCATTTATTCCCCCAAACATTTGTTGATTGCCCACTGTATACTGGGTTATGCACTAAGCACTGGATAAAACCCATCATATACAAGTTAAAGGTTCATCTTTCGTGATACCAGAAACCATTAGAATTATCTCATGCTGGAGCTTTTCTGATGGTCTTATTTCCCTCTAGACATCATGAAGCAAGTAACTGGATGGGGTGAGTGATTGGTGCCCATTCCTGGAGTGAGTGGTGTTATAGACGAAAGTCAGCCTCAATTTCCAAGTTTTCATCAGGGAAATTATCTCAAGCAAAGTCACATTGGAAGACATCTATTAACTGGGTAAATTCTGTGGGAAGACCAGTGTTCTCTATTGGAAAAGGAGAGTGAAGACAAATAGCCATCTTCCAGAATAAGAGAACAATGTAAGAAAGCTAAAATGACTGAAACTCTGCTTTAGTTTTAGTTTTTCTTTGCAGTTAATTTTACTGACCAAAAAAATATATATCCTTTTAATATTGAAGATCCAGAAATTGGAATAAATAGTCTGTATAATGTTTACTTGGATATTGCATAAACAATATCTTCATTTTCTGTAATTTCGCATTCCCTGTTTACGGAATTCAGGCTCCAAGAATGCCTTTCCTTTCTACAGTCTTTATGTTTCTCCAACAGCATATCTAATTCTGCTACTTCCTGACCCAGAGCACAGTGACTCCTTAAGTCAGCTCCCGCCACACCACATCTATGAGTTAAAGAATTCCTGTCCACCAGTATAGATTTTGGAGATGTCAGGGGAGGAGTTCTGGCTTTAACTGTCCATGATATTGTATCAGTCCTTTTTGAAACACTGGCCTCAGTGTGTGGGTAATGACCCAATTGTAACATTATTGAACATGAGCTTAAAACAAAGCTTTTGAAAGGCATTTGGCAGAGACTAACTCTTTCTGTAAAGCTCAAATGGAAAAAAGCACAAAATTCACTCCTCCTGTGGTTTTGATCACTCCTGGGTCATTAAATTTTTTGCTACTTTAAAGGATGTCTTTTTTATTCCATTTATATGGGCATTATACCAAAAAGTATAAGAGAAAAAGCATTTTCTTCTATAATTTAGAGCCCTATACTAGAATTCATGGGGAAGGAAAAATATTTATTGCAACAAGTTGACCTGTTACAGTGAGATGGTTATCAATCTTATTTCACTCCAGGGGTGATCTAACTGAGTGAAGATTGTTGGCACACTTGAAAATTGTAGTTTTGAAACATGTTTTTCTTACAAGCCAAACAGTATCTGCAAATGCTAGTAGCTCTGTACTGTTAATTTCATGCCAGTATTTTTAAGTTGGTTTCGGTTTTTTAAGATTTCCCATTCCAAGTGATGATAAGAATTCCAGATGTGTCAAAAAGTGATTCTGAATAAATTCCTTTATAGAAGATGCTGCACAGGTGATAAAAGTTTTGAGTCTTCCCTGGAGAAATCAAGAATAGCATTCATGCTCTTATCTGTGGAAAATATGTGATTACCTTGACTTTCCTAGACTGATTTTCTCCTGGCTTGATGAGATGCCTGTTTTTGTTTTTGTTTTTCAGGTTTTACATATTTGAATTTGTCCCCTGACGTCTTTAATATGGCAAGGAGACAGAAGATGCAGAGAAAATGGAACATGGGTCAAAGCCTTACTGCTTTACTCCAAGACTCCCATGTATGGCTACTTAGCATGTGCATGACACAAAGGTACCAAGCCCACCTAGCGATGAAAGATGAAATCCAGCCTGTACTCCTCTTGTCAAGCCTGGCATGCACATGCATTTCCCAGAGAAAAAGGTGGCTTTTTCTCCACAACAAGGTAACTACAGTTTAACATGCCATATGCCAGTGGGGTTGCTTCAGACAAGAGTTGTGCCTTACTTAACTCACATAACAGTGCCCCGTGCACTTATGGGATCTTGCCAAATTCCTCACACCAGATCACTAATTCCATTAGTATCCTCAGCTAATAGATAGTAGAAGTTCGTGTGTTAAGTCAGGTGCCTTAGAGGCAGAGCCTAGGACCAAGATTCTTGTTCAAGTGTAGAATAATTAGCCACCCTTACCTAGGACTGAGACATTGCCTAGGACATAGGAACTTCAGTGCTAAAACCGGGGAAGCCTTGGGCAAACCAGGATAATTTGGTCACCTTCCAAGTAATATATTGAGGGAGTGCTGTTGGGGAAAACGGGGGAAGGAGACTCCTTCCTTGTTTTGACTTCTTACCCTGCCCTGTCCTTCTTCCTTCAAACTGGGCCATAGGGGAAATCTAAGGCTTAAATTGGTTTGTCCATCTTGAGGTAAAAGAACCATTTGTTGTAAATTATTGTCAGCCAGTCATCGGCTGTCCCTGGGGGTAGTGGACATGTGACTTCCTCCCCCTTTGGTAAAGACCAATGATGGCAAGTCTAGAGAAGGGATCAGCTGAGGCTCATTAGCAGACAATACTCCAAGTAGCTGGGGGATGAGTGCAACAGCTCAGTGAGGGAAATAGTTGTGGGCCTCAGCATCCTCTCCAACCCACATTCATACCTGCACTGCTGACCTGACTATGCTACAGGGAGAGAGATAGAGGGTAATACAGCATCTATATCACTCAGTACTGACAAGAGGCTTTGGAAAAGCAGATAATTTTTCAGAGGCAGATCACACCATCGAAACCCCCACATTCTTTCATGGAGAAAGCATGGTGATGTTCGCTCCTCTGGGTCCTAACATGGGACCAAAACTGTTCACAATGTTCTCCCACTATCATGGAAAACTCTGAAAGAGTCTCCTTACCAGTCTCTCAAATAGAGTGGTCAACTCTTCCTGCTTTGCCTGAGAGTTTCCTGCTTTCAGCAAAGAAAGTACCATATCCTGAAAAGCCATCAGTCATGAGCACTTGAATGATTTCCATCCCCTAGATCAGTGATGGTGAGCCTTTTAGAGCTTTCAGTGATACATACAGCCCGCAGCACACATGCCACAGGTTCGCCACCTCTGCCCTAGATGGACCCTAAGATGAAAAGGTTAATTGATTGCATTTAAAGAATTCAGAAGCCTAGGGATTGTCATACTACTTCATGTTCAATGCCAAACAAAACTTTACTGTAACTGCTGGGAAGTAGACCGAAAAAAGGAAAACTGCAGAGTCATAAGGCAAGAAATACAGGGCAATAACTTTCAATTGTACTGCACCAGGCAGGTATGAAGTGAGAGATCACAGGAGACTGCTAGCTGACATGACTGGAAATGCACTTTCGGTAGAGTAGGCTTAGAATAGTACATAGAATGCAGAACAGAAAGTTTAAAATTAAATAAAGCATGAGGTATTATATTTGGGGGCAACTTTTTTCTCGTGGATTGACTGGAGTATTAGTCATTTTATTTCTCTTGTTCTCACTATGATCTGATCTTTGAATTTCCAGTCATATCCAAGAAGCTGGATGTTTGCATAATGTATCTCTAGAAAACTGCATAAGAAACCCAAGAAAACACTGATTTCCTCCATGGAGAAGACCTGGATATCTGGGGAACAGAGTGGCAGGGTTGGGTTTTATCACATTCCCTTTGAAACTTTTGAATTTTGAGCCATGTGAGTATGTCATCAATTCACAAATTAATATTGCAATTCTAATTAGTCAATAACAAACAAACAGTAAGCTAGGAAAGAGAATCAACTCAAGATGAATCAATCCAAACTACATTTTAGTATTCTGCATCCAGCTTTCCAGAGCTGCATTGACTGGTTCTGGGACTAACTTAATTCTATCTGTGTTGATTAATCACCAAGTAACTGATGAATTTAATTTGATTTTGTGAGTAATGTGAATGCAAGATTACTGAGTCACAGTGACTTTTCTGATATTTTTCCAGTGTGAAACAAGTAACAAATGAAACCAATAAAACACATATATATACATACGCAAGCAGCAGCTGAAGTCCAATTTAAGCATCATGGTGTTGTAGAAAGTACACGTGCTTGAGAGTAGGTCAATGATTCAAATCCTAATTCTCACTTAGTAGCTATGGGTTCTTTGTGAAGGTTAGTTAGCCTCCTTGAGCCAATTTTCTTGTCTGTAAGTGATACTGGCTACCTCAAGGGGCCACCTTGGGGATTAAATGAGAATATGTGAAAATTCACCAAAAGAGAAAAGTTTCCTTTTCCCTGCCAAAGCATCTGGTAGAATGCTATACACACAGATGGTGATAAATAAACATGAGCTGAGTAATAAAATAAATGCCAACATATGATTAATTGATGAACATTAATTTGACATCAATATTATAGCATATTATAAAGAAAATACAACTAAGAATTAGGCTATCTCATTTCCAGCCCTAACACTCTTTGACCTTAAATGAGTTACTTGCCCTCTTTGACATTGAGTTCTTTCTGCCGAGATGCTTTTCCTTCAATATACACAGTTTACTCTCTTGGATCGTTCAAACCTTCACCAGAGACCTTTCAGTAAGGATTTCCCACAACACCTGCTTAAACCTGCAAACCCTCTCTTCCCTGGAATTTCATGTTACTTATTATGACTACCATGTTGTTTATTTTACCTGTTGGTTTAGTTTCTATTTTACACATCCCTTTATAACATAAACCTCAGGAAAGAAGGAATTGTTGTTTATTGTGTACCCTACTATATCTTAAAGATCTAGAGTGCTGCCTAATACTACATGGGAGACAGTACAATTTTGTGGAATGATTGACTATAAAAGCATAAACTAAAGGGCTGGATAAGAGAGTACTACAATCCTTTCCAGTTATACACTTTTATGGCAAATGCCTTAAATGACTCTTTTGTTCCAATTTTAAGTTATCTTTGAAACTTTAGGTCTATTTTACTGAAGAAACTAGCATTAACATAATGACATTTTCCATAATTTAAAAATAATAATTAATAATTAATTATAATAAATAATAATTAATAATTAATAATGGTAGTATTCTACAATAATATCATATTTAATTAGCAAAAGGAGAGCAGTCTTTGAAAATCATAGAAAAGTTTAAGGCCATGATAGGGAAAAGCAATCTAAATTAGTGTAATTGTTAAGGTATGAAAGTAAGTTTGGAAATTTTTCATGTACTCTTCAAAACTATAGTAAACAGCAAATCTATTTTTTTTCTTAGGAATTATTTATTTTAATAGCTTCCCATTTAAATTTCCATATGTTGCCTCGTTGGTAGAAGCTTAAATTTTGAAAATAAGATCACAAGTTATACTCATAGATTTTGCAGGGCAGCATTTAAACATTTTCTTTTTTAATTCTTTGATTTGCCATGTAATTTATAGTTCACGTATTTGGAATCCTTATTTCAAGGCTTGTAGTCAAGTTTAGCATTTCAAGAAACAGCAATAATAGCAGCATAGAGTAAGAATGAGTGACTTAAATGTCCTGTCAGAAACAAAGCGGGAAACAGCTTCTGTCTTCCTAACAAAATTGTTTATTGAACTTTGTGTGTACATCTTGGAAAGCTGGGTCAGTGGAAAGTCAATTTTTTTATCTAAGAAACTGAAGGCTTACACTTGAGTCAATATCTACCAATGTCTCAATATTTTATTTTGATTGTATTCCATAAACCCGAAGAGTCTGACTTCTGACTCCGAACACTGTAGAGACTGACTTTCATTAGGTAGTCATCACCTGTCTACCCGACAGTGACAGAGGTTGCTCTTTGGTCTCTCTTGATGTTTCCCTCTGGAGTTTTTATGGGCCTGACAGTCTATCTTTATCTCAAAGGAAAACATGGCCAACCCTAGTTTGAGATTTTGCAGCCAATTAAGCACATTTTTATTTCTAATAAAAATGAAGAGTTATCATTTTGGCTCAATATATTTTCCTCCTGCGGCAGAAACAACTATATGTTTTCATGAAGCCATTTTTTTTTCTTTGAAAAAAGAAAGAAAGAAAAAAAATCTACTGTTAAGGTTTGGATCTAAAATGTCCTCCAAAAGCCTCGTGTTCGGAGGTGAGGTTTTGGGAAGGAGTTTGGATCATGGGTGCACTGTACTCACCAGTGATAAAATCCACTGAGGAGTTCACAGCTGACTGCGCTGTTCAGAGGTGGGATCTAGTTGGAACAGACAGGTCACAGGGAGTGTGACCTGGAAGGGTGTATTCATGTCCCTAGTTCCTCCCTTCTCTTCCTGCCTTCTGGGTTGAGCACCTTTGCCTCCGCCGTGCCCCTGTGCCATGTTGTCTGCCTTGGAACCAGCCAGCCACGGGCTGAAACCACCAGCCAAAATAAGCCTTCTCCTCCTTTTAGGTGCATGTGTCGAGTATTTTGTCCCCGCAACAGTAAAGTAACTAATATATCTCTGTTTCTGTAGCACCTAGATGGACATGTGAATAGTCATGTACAATGGGTGGTAGACCAAATTATATAGCCTCAATTAGAGGTTTAGCCAGTAAAATCTCCCATGAGATCTTCTAAGTACTTGCTTATACTTTCTCTGTTTTTATTTTTTACTAATATGTATTCATTAATAAATTAATGGAGCTCAGTGTGATATTTTTGAGTTCAGTGTGATATTTCAGTACAGCATGCACTAATCAAATCTAGCCTCCCTTTATTCCCTTTTCTTGTCTCTTGGCTGGATACAGAGCATCCAGTAGAGGATCCCAAAGCTAATGGAGAAAGAACATATCTTTTTGTTTGTTTGTTTGTTTGTTTGTTTGTTTGTTTGTTTGTTGGGTGCTGGGGATCGAACTCAGGGCCTTGCACTTGTTAGGAAAGTACTCTACCCCTGAGCTAAATCCCCAGCCCCTGAGAAGGAACATATCTTAATCCTAGACACACCACACTGAGGGAAGTTGCCAGAAAGAATCAATTCACCAGAAATAACTGCTTTGAAGTTTACATTAGCAAGAACTGAACTTATTATGCCTCTGAGGTTTGGGGTCCATTCTTATCAGATAGACCTATCCTAAATAATATATGCCCTTCCATTATACAACTACAAAATAACTCTTTGGCCTGGATTGGTTGCACTTTTAAGTGAAAGACCTTAATGATGAGTCATATTCATGGTAACAACTCATTTGACCATCCAGAGTCTGAAATTGTTAGATTTGGGCCATTGTAGAAATATATGCTAAAACTTATCTCAGAACTCATGCTCCTACACTGCTACCAACTTCATAGGTGAACAGGGCAAAAAAAAAAAAAAAAGATTAACGAGCCACTTCATATAATTAAAGATAACACCTTATATTTTATCAGAGGCACATAGGTAAGTATTTTAAATTTATACTAACTAGGTATTTTAAATGTACACTCAATTTATATGTAAGTTTAAAAATGAAAAGACAGTGTTTCCCTAGTAATGAGAACTCTTCTAATTTGTATATCACCTCTGGGCTAAGATCAAGTGGATATAGTTGGCCCTCCAAAAGAAACTTCAATAAAAGCACAAAAAAGTGAAAATAGTGATTTACAATAAAGGCATAGAGAAATTTATTTTTTTATTTTTATTTTAAACCAAGAACATGTATTGGTACATTTTACATACAATGGTCACATTCATCACATTTATTTTGTACCCATATATGATGCATCTTGGTTCTCCCCCCTCTTCCCCGCCCCTCCCCTCTGTTCCCTCCCTCCCTATTTACAGCAGGTTTATTCATAATTTTCCATATTTTCCCTTTCTCTTTTCTTTCCTTTGTTGCTTTTCTGCTTTTCCCCCTTCTTTCCTTCTAGTACTCTTCCTCTTTGCATATTATCTTCTTTTTATATAATATTTATTACACCTCTTTGTCCTTATTTACAGTTATGGTTTCTCATATCAGAGAAACAATTTGATGTGTACTCACGAGTGTCTGATTTATTTCACTTAAAAGTATGTTCTCAAGGAACATCTATTTATATACAAATGACTCCAGTTTATCCTTTTTTATGGCAGTGTAGTACTCCATTGTGTAGAAAGACCACATTTTCTTTAGCCATTCGTTGGTTGTTGGGCATTTAGGTCGTTTCCAAGACTTAACTATTACAAATTGTGTTGCAATGAACGTGGTTTGTGCATACATCCCTGTGGTATGATGATTTGAATTCTTCTGGGAAGATTCCCAGTAGGGGAATAGCTGGGTCAAATGGAACCTCCAGTTATAGTTTTTTGAGGACTCTCCATATTGATTTCCACAGTGGCTGGACCAATCTACATTCCCACCAACAGTGGAGGAGAGTTCCTTTTTCCCCGCAGCCCCTCCAGCATTTGTTATTGGTTGATTTTTCCATATACACGGTTCTTTCTGGAGTGAGGTAGAATCTTAACGTTGTTTTGATTTGCATCTCTCAGATGACTAGTGATGTTGAACATTTTTTCATATACTTATTTGCCATAAGTGTATTTCTTCATCTGAGAATTGTTTATTCATTTCAGTTGCCCATTTTTGGATTGGGTCTTTAAATTTGAGAGATTTAATTTTTTTGAGTTCTTTGTATATTCTAGATGTTAGACCTTTGTCTGATGGATGGAATAGAGAAATTTAAATTATGCCTTTTAACTTCTGCCAGAGGAGAAAATATTTAACAGTTAAAGGAAATGAATGTTTCACTCCTAAAGAATTAATGTAAAGGTTTATATATTTAAACATTTATTTATTTTCTTGTTACAAAATAAGAATGTTTATTTTTAGAAGCATGTTGTTTAGCCTCCAAATATGTGGGGATTTTCCAGCTATCTATTTGTTATTTCTGTTTTAATTCCACGGTGGTCTCATAGCATACTTGTATGATTTCTATTTTTTTTAAATTTGTTGTAGTGTGTTTTATGACTCAGAATATACCATGTCAACTTGAGAAAAACATCTAATCTGCTGTTGTTGCATGAAGTAGTCTATAAATGTCAATCTAGTTGGTCTAAGTGATTGATGGTACTATTCAGTTCTATTACATCCTTACTAATTTTCTACCTGCTGGATCTGTCAATTACTGAAAGAGAAGTGTTGAAGTCTCCAACTACAATAATGAATTTGTCGATTTCTCCTTGTGGTTCTATCAGTTTTCATCTTACATATTTGGATTTTATTTGGTTAGGTGCACACATATTTAGGATTGTTATGTCTTCTCAGAGAACTGATTCCATTACAGTTATAGAATATTCCTCTTTATCTCTGATAATTTTTATTCCTCAGCAGAATACTATGTCTAAAATTAACACAGGTCCTCCAGCTTTCTTTAAATTAGTATTAGTGTAGTATATATTTCTCCATTTCTGTCTTTATATTTAAAATGGATTTCTGGTAGACAACACTCCATTTTGACAGTCTCTCTCTTAGTTAATCATTAAAATTTAAAGTGATAATTGAAATATGTTATCTACCGTATTTTCATTTGTTTTCTCTTTTGTTCTCATTCTTCGTCTTTTGTTTTTTCATATATTTCAATCTTTTTCTGAGAACTCGGGTTTTAATTGAGCTTTTTATTGGCATTCCATTTCTCTCTTCTTATAGCACGTCAATTATTTTTTTAAAAACTAATGTTTGCTGTAGAGTTTGCAATATGCAGTTACAACTAACCAAATTCACCGTTAGATAACATTATGCAACTTCATGGGTAATACAGCTAACTTACAACACAGCATACCCAATTTCTCTTTTCTATCCCTTCTTTTATTGTTGTTGGATATTTCATTTATCCATAAGCTACCAAATACAGAGCTGGAGCTGGAGCTCAATGCTAAAATGCTTGCTTAGTGTGCACAAGACCCTGGGGTTGATATCCAGTACAGGGAAGAAGGGGGAAGTAGGGAGGGGGGAGAGAGAAAGAAGGAGAGAGGAGGGAGGAGGGAGGGAGAGAGAGAGAAGGGAGAGAAAATGAATAGGGAGGGGGAAGGGATGGGAGGGAGGGACAGAAGGAAGGGCTCATCACCAAATATATTATTACTATTATATGAACAAATTATTGTCTGCTCTATCAATTAAGAATAAAAATTAAAGATTTTACTTTACTTCCATTTTTTTGGAAGTGTTAGGAATCAAATCCAGGGTCTTACACATGCTAAGAAACTCTGTCACTGCAGTACACTTCCATCCCCATTTATTTCTTTTCTAGTGCTCTTTTTTTCTTTATGGAGACCTCATATTCTGACCTGTGTCATTTTCCTCCTTTATCAGATATATTTTAACATTTCTTACAAGGCAGATGTACTGGTAGCATATGTCTGGGATTTTTGTTCGTCTGAAAGTGTATTTCCTTCACTTTTGTATAATTTTTCAGAGTAAAGAATTATTAATTGGTGAGGTTTTTCTTCCTACACTATTAATTTTTCTCTTTGTTCTGTCCACTCTACTGATGAGACCATCAAAGGGAGGAACAGAAGGAAGGGCTCATCACCAAATATATTTTATTTCTTTTTTATTATGAAAAAGGAGATTTGAAACTCAAAGAGACAGGGAAAAAGGACATGTGACCCAGAGGTGGAGATTAGAGTGATGTGTCTACAAAACAAAGAGTGCCAGAAACTAGGCAAGAGGCGTGGAATACATTATCCTTCAGAATCGTCAGGAGAAACCAACCCTGCCGACACCTTGATTTCGGATTTTTGACCTCCAGCATTGTGAAAGATTTAATTTATGTTTCTTTAAACCACCAAGCTGTGATAATTTGCTAGAGCAGGTGAAAGGAACCAATACTTTATCGCTCCTCATATACATATTCAAAGGTACGCTTATAATAAGAGCCTATCTTGTTCTCAGTGGTCCCCACCTGAGTGCTAAATTTGCACTGAAGTCATATTACTAGATCTTGTCATTTTCATAATGCTCAAAGAATCTTAGTACTTGGAAAGTTTATGTTCACTTCATACTTCACCTCTCTCTCACCTCACTTTCCATTAGACTTTCAGACAATGAGTCAGCATCATGGTAGTTGTTTGTCAAACTAACAGCTGTAAGCATTTCAACTTTCCTATCTCATGGCACTTTTCATTACTATCTTTCTTTCCTATTGAAGCTGATAAGGCCAATCAACAGAATATGTCTCTTCTTGTAATTTATTTTTCACTTAGAATCCTAATCAGCATAAAGGGAGTTGAAGAACAATTTCTATGCGGAATACTTATTATGCAGGTTAAGAGAGAATATGCTTAACATTTAATCGGTATTTTTTAGTGCTGTTAAGCTAGTATTCAAGATCATAAAAAATCTTACTTATGAACACACAAAAAAATCTGCAGTTGTTTTGAAACTATCAAAGTTACATTTCCTTCTTGAACAATGATGAGCTGTTCTTTGCACAAAATACTAGGTATACTTTAATGTTCTTCTGATTAATAAAAGAATTTAGCCTGACCCTGCCCAAAGAACAAATGGGTTGACTACAAACTTCATTCCTTTTTATTCCCCTAACATCACCCTATGCACAAATCAGTTTGCTGATCATTCAAGTTATACCGGTAAGTCCGTAAGTAAGACCTACTTGTGAGTCTTCCACAGCCTGTCTCGCCTCAGACAAAAACTTGGTAGCTCAGTGCTCCATCACTTACAAAAGTAACTGGGTGGTGATGAAGCTATAGTGAGTAGACCAACCACTTATTCTTTTCACTAATTCCATTTTCACATTCATTGCCCTGTAATTGTTTTACTTTTCCCTAATTCCCCATTCACCAAAATTCTTTCTCTACAGAGAAGCCAGATTGACCGTGCAAATACTTAAACGGGAACGTTCCACTTCCCTATCTAAACTCTGAGGACTTTCATTTAGAATAAAATCTAAAACAATTTATGAGATCCAGCTCTTATCTACACACTAATTTCCAGCTCAGCATTTGCCATTCCCTTCTGCCTGTAATGTTCTGTGTAAAGATTTTTCTCATTGCTGGATCTTCCTTGTTAGTCAAAAATCAACTCGATGTTTACTATCCCCAAGAGGCCCTCGCTAAAGGTATCACAAGTCCAGTGGCTAGTTTGTCTATATTATATCACCCAGTTTTATTTTCTGTCTGAAATTGTTAATTGTTGATTTCTAGACTTGATGTTTGTCACCATTACCCTCACCTCACTCTGATTATAAATCCCACTAACGTAGAAATTTATGCATAATTCTATCCCTTCAACTTGAATTCTGCCTGTCACTGAGTAAATTCTCAATAAACTGCTTGTGGGATTAATGAATAAATATCACCAGCTTGATAGATAATACTGTGAACACAGGTCCTTACTCAAGATTATCACTTACCACACTTTCTCATTTCCTCAATGAGATACTTTCTTATGTAGTTGTATATTTAGATATATGGCCACTGCATTAGTTATCTACAGTTGAGTAGATAACTCCTTACTCGAAAATTTAGTGGTTCAAAACAGTGAGCATTTATGATTTCGTGGTTTCTGTGGGTCAGGAAACAGGCAGTGGCTTAGCTGGGTCTCTAAGGCTGCGACTGAGTTATTGGCCAGGGTAGCAGTCATCTCAAGATCTAAAGGGCAAGGATATGTTCCCAAGCTCATGTCCAGTTGTTGGAAGGATTCGGCTTTTCACAAGCAGTTTAGTGAAGATCTCAGGCCTTTGCTACCTGTTGGCAGAGGCGTTCCTCAGTTCCTTCCCATAGAATTTTGCTTAATCAGTGTGAGAAGGTGAGAAAGAGCAAGCAACATAAAAACTTGTACCATTTTTACAGCTTACTCTTGGAAAGCACATTTTCGCTTTTGTGATATTCTATTTGTTAGATGTAAGTTGCTAGGTTTAACTCACATTAGAAGGAGAATATTCTTGTTGAAAACTGGGAGGCAAGGATTAGTGGAAAGCATTTTAGAGACTGCCTACCTCAGTCATATACCTTCATATTTATATCAGTTGTTTATCCCTTCTTTCACTCTGACATGTCTTCCTGGAATTTTCTCCTCTTGCGTGCCAAAGCTCTGGTTGCCATGTTCACTTTCTGTCATGTAGTTCTGAGTAATTATTAACAGTGCCAAGTGGAAATTTCAGTGTAAGGTATATGGAAATCTATGGTAAACATCAGAGCATGAAGACATCAATCAAATACGGATATCAGAACTGTGTGAATCAAAAGCTGGCTATCAATAGAAGATATTTATCCATTCCTTCAAGAAATATTTATTGTGTGATTGTGCATACTAGACACTGTTCTTAATGCTGAAATCCACCAACGGTGCAAAAGCCAAAAAAGCTTGCTTTCTTGACAATGTAGAGGTCTAACGATGTAGAGGTAGATAATAAACAATATATAGGGCTGGGGATTTAGCTCAGTGGTTAGAGTGTTTGCCTTGCAAGCACAAGGGCCTGAGTTTGATCCCCAGCACCAAATATATATATATATATATATATATATATATATATATATACACACACACACACACACACACACACACACATATATATACACATATATATAGTGTATTATACAATAATAAGTGCTAAGGAGAAAGAAAGAATATAATGGATTGGATTGGCAGGAAGGTGACCTTCGAGGCATGGTGGACAAGAAAGAACCCATTGACAAGATACTTTTTGAACAATGACCAGAAGACCAGCGACTGTCTATGGGAAACTACCCAAGCAAGTAGAGTGACAGATACAAAGGCCCCAAGGAGTTATCATGACTCGTGTGTTCAAGGAAATGAAAACCTTGGTGTGTCTTTAGTGAGTCTATAAAAGGAAATTTGGTTTGAAGGGATGGCTGGATCATGTAAAGACCTGTAGGTCACTGGAAGAACTTGGAGTTTTCCACTGAGTGATGTGAGGAGCTTTTTAGACGGGGAATAGGTACGATCTGTTGTAACATTTTAACAGTATCATGTTGGCTGCCATGTTGAGAATACACTAAAGAGGTTTGATCAGAAAGAAATAGACAGACCTATCTAATGACTGTTGCAATTAGGCAGAAATAAATGCTGCTTGTAACAGTGACAGTGGTAGTGGGTAGTGACAGTAGAGGTAGATGAGAAGTGGTCAAATCCTGATCTACGTGAGAGATCAAGTACAACTCCAGGAGCTTTTGCCTGAACCAATAAAATGAAGCTTCCACAAACTGAGGTAGAGAGTGAGTTCACGGAAAGTATGTTTGGGGGATGTCAATTTTAAACATATTAATGCTTAAAAACCTACTAGCCATATGAAAGAGATGAGAAGCAAGCAACTGTCTGAACTTAACAAAGAGGTTCAGTCTAGAGATATACATTTGAAAATAGCAGCAATTAAAAGACATTTAAAGCAATGAGATTGGATGAGATCACCTGGGGAGCAGGGTACCTGGAAAAGACAAGCATCAAAGTAAAATGGAAGATTCTTGAATGAGCTCTGTGCTCAAAGTAGATCCGAGGGCTATGAACATGAAGGGGTTTCTTTTTGAACAGACAGTGGGATATTCCCATGAAGTTCCTGTCCTTTGAGGATTCTTCTAATCAGGACTAACTTGAATCAAACCAGATTTTCTCTTTGCTTTCAACCAGGCAAGCCTTGAGGTAGGCTCTATTCTACAAATGGATTTCAAGAAAACCTATTATTTCCTTTCCCCAGCACTGACTGCCTACTTCCTCTCTGTCACTGGTTCTCAACCATCAGTGTGCATAGTATCTCACAGAACAACATGGAATTTCCTACTTCTAGAGAGTCTCATTTGGTGAATAGGGTTCTTGTTCCAAAATGCATTTCACTGCATAAATGTTTTCCTACGTTCTCTGAGAAGATACACACGTTCTCTATACAAGAAGATACACACAAATAAATTCAGAGAAGTCTTGGATCCCTGGGATCATATTTTTTAGGGAATTGTAGGGTACTTTCATTTTTTAGAAGTACCCCAGTTGATCTTGATGAGGATGTTCCACTTTGAGATGTCTAGGTCTACAAATCTATATAAGCACAAAAATAATGAATATTATATTATGCTAGGAAGATATATATTTAGATACGCAGAGCTGTTACTAACCTTAATTTTCTGATAGAAAGTGCTCACTACCTAAAAGCCGTTATCAATTTGAAGGCTACAAGTATACATAAGTTAGTAACCAGTATTTGACTTTCTGGTGGCCTCTTCCTTTGCCACAGCAATTGTGGAGAAGGTCTCGTGTTAAACTGATAGAGATGGAAGACCGAAACAACCTGGATCTGGCCATTTCATGGTAGGCTTTACATTAGACAGTTTTAAAATGCACAGCCAACGTTGGGAGTAAGGCATTAATTTTCTATTAAATTATTGAGATTTTTATTTGTCACCATGACCTGAGCCTATCTTTTCCTGACACATTATCTGGCAGTATACCACAGGGTCTCTATAAAAGGATAGATTTAAAGATCGTCTGATTATTGTAAGCTTAAATTGATCTTTGGACTTCACAATAAATATTTAAAAGGAATATTAACAGTTGCTAAAGATTTTAAGGTACTAGTTGATTGCTCCACATTAATGTGTCAAAAGAATCATAGCATAGAGAATGGATCACTTCTTAATGCAGTCACTATGTGCAATACTGTCATTTCTAATTTGTGAAATTTCTATTACTCAACTTCTGAAAATTTAGTTTTATAGGCACCCTAATTTTGATGCCCATAAGAAGCAAAAGCACAAGCTAACGGTGTATTACTATTCTCAAGTACTTGAAGCTTGTATTAATGAAATATAATTGTCAAACATTCCTTATGGTAATATGGAAATATGAACCATACAAGAGAATCTGATTTGCCTGTGTCCTCTGTAAAACATCTTGATCTTTTTATGAGTATTTAACAGCTAATTCAGAGATCTCAAGCATGCCAAGGTCAGAATAACTTGATTTCACACCAATCTATTTTTATGCAGATTAGTTACCATTGTAGTTTAAGAACAGAGAGTATTTTTGTCTAACTGAGTTCTATAGAACGTAAGTGTACATTTGAGATGGTAGTAAGACTCTGTGAAGAAAAAAACTTCGTAAATGCTAAGTAAAACAAAAGTAGATGGTTTCGCCTCTCTTTATTGTACGTTAAGAATGAGCTAACTTCTCCCCTGGTCACAGCAGGCACAGTGTCTAGGGCCCAGTATACATCTAGGAGTCCTTGAAATATTTTATTTGAGAATGAGAAGGAAAATGGAAATAATAATGAATGTACAACAACGAAGCTAGCCTTTATAATATTAATCTTTATACTAATGAAGTTATAAAATGTAATTGCTAATATTTTATGTGGAGGAAGTGGACCACAAAGGCAAAAGTACCCGGAGCACATGCATGCTATAATGCAGTCCTATAAATCCCTAAAAGATATGCTCCCAGGGATCCAAGAGTTCCTTGAATTTACATGTGTGTATCTTCTTGTATACGTTGCTTAGAGAACACAGAAAAACATTTATGTAGTGAAATACGTACTGGAACAAGAATCAGAAGGTTCGGATTTTATTAATCTCTGCTACTAACCATGCTTCTTTACATTATCTGTGCAACTTTTCTGCTTTCCAGATGATTAAGTAATAAAACCAAAGCATTTCACTGGTCGTCTCAACTATTCCTTCCAGCTTAAAGGTCATATGATTTCATACTTTCAATATTCTCAAATGGTTTCCTAATTGTTTTCAAGTGTATACATATAGCTTATAACATCAAATCCAAGGGAAAACCACTATTCCAGGGTAGAAGAGATAAAACTTTCAGTCCTCCTCTTTCACACTGGAGATCAAACTCATGTCCTTGTGCATGCTAAGCACCTGCTCTACCACTGAGCTACACCCCCAGCCCTAACCCTACTTTTGGCCTTAACTAACTTTGACTCACAACAAAATCTACCAAATATTTCTCTCACAAGCAAGAAAAATAATCAATTTGAGAATAGTCCTCTTGTTAACATATTCTCTACTCAGACAGTTAGTGAGTCATCTCTCCCTCTGATCAGGGCATGAGCTGTGGTGATGGGCTTGACCAAGACAAAAACGCCAACGCACCTCCAAAGCTTTAAATTGGGTGACTTCTTGGCTAGCTGTGCAACCAAGACTCTTTTTTTTATTTTCACTGATAAATGTTTGCAGTACATAATGATTATATTTCTGGTGGGGATTTGATACATGAACACAACACATCTTAATTCTTTGATTCATCCCCTTCTCCTTCCCTCCATCCCCACTCCCTCCAACTCTTGGTCCCCTTCCCTTTTGCAAAAGGTCTTTCTCCCTATTTCCTATATACCTTTTATTTTGCTCTTAATTTATATTTTTAATTTCTCATTCAAAATATAGATTGCGTAAAGAAACTATCTATAGTTTCTAAACTAACTTCTCTATATTGCATAGAGAAACTATGTAATATTTAAGCTTGTATGTCTGATTTATTTCGCTTAACATTATGGTCCCAAGGTGCAACCATGCATATTCTTTATTTTTTTGTTAGTGCATATTAGTTATAAAAAATGGTGGGTTCATTTTAGCATGTTCATACATGCTTAGAATATACTTTATTTTCACCCCCCATTACACTCTTCCTATCCCGTTCCCAAGGATGAACTTGTCTAATAGTCTCCCTTCTACTTCAATGTCATCTCTTATTTTTACTTATTTTTAGAGTAACAGTACTGTTTATTTTTCACTGGTGCATATTTGTAATCCACAATAGTGGTGCTTGGCTAGGGGAATTGGTACACGCATATAACGTATCTTGAACATTTCCTTTCCCTCTACCCTCCTCCCCCTTTCCTCCCTTTTCCCCATCTCTGCATTTCGCCTTGCCTGGGCCATCCCTTCTGTCTCTAGCATTACTGCTCCTGTTGCCCTCTGGATTTTTCTCTGCCTTGTCTCTCAAGTCCCGGGAGGTTTCCAAAGCAAATATTTCAGACTACAGGCACAAAGTCCCAACAACAAGAGAACTGCTTGGCCAGGCTGGCACTAAAGGTAGTGGTGTCTGTGCTGGGCAGCTAGCAACCACTGCCCCCACGGGCTTCTTTCCCTGGAGGGCTTTGTACTTTTTACCCCATGGCACACTCTCCAAACCTGTGCTGCCAGCAGCACCAGAGTCAAGGGGCAGTTTGCTTCTTATTCCAGCCACCGCTATGTCTAGATTTTATCTGTTCACTAGCTCTTTCAAGCATCTCTCTAGTGATTTGTCTCCCTACCATCCTGTGGAGCCACCTGTACATATTCACCAAGGTGAATGTCACAGAGAAATCTGTGAGTGCTGTTGACAATCTAGCCTGCCATGAAGGATGACCATATATAATATATATAAAGACACTGTGTATGAGAAAAAACATGACATATTTGACTTTCTGAGTCTGACATAGTTTGCTTAATATGATGATCTCCAGTTCCACCCATTTCAAGCAAATAAGCTTACTTCCTTCTTCTTTATGAGTGAATAATTGTATGTAGAATGTACCAATACATGTTCTTGGTTTAAAATAAAATTTAAAAAAAAATGAGTGAATAATAATATGTATGTATATATACCTTATTTTGATCAATTCATCTGTTGACAGGCACCTAGGCCATTTCCATAGCTTAGCTATAGCCAACACATCTTTTTTTTTTTTAAACCAAGAACATATATTGGTACATTTTACGTACAATGGTCACATTCATCACATTTATTTTGTACCTGTACATGATGCATCTTGGTTCTCCTCCCTCTTCCCCATCCCTCCCCTCTGTTCTCTCAGAACTCATGCTCCTACACTGCTACCAACTTCATAGGTGAACAGGGCAAAAAAAAAAAAAAGATTAACGAGCCACTTCATATAATTAAAGATAACACCTTATATTTTATCAGAGGCACATAGGTAAGTATTTTAAATTTATACTTACTAGGTATTTTAAATGTACACTCAATTTATATGTAAGTTTAAAACTGAAAAGACAATGTTTCCCTAGTAATGAGAACTCTTCTAATTTGTATATCACCTCTGGGCTAAGATCAAGTGGATATAGTTGGCCCTCCAAAAGAAACTTCAATAAAAGCACAAGAAAGTGAAAATAGTGATTTACAATAAAGGCATAGAGAAATTTATTTTTTCATTTTTATTTTAAACCAAGAACATGTATTGGTACATTTTACATACAATGGTCACATTCATCACATTTATTCTGTACCCATACATGATGCATCTTGGTCCTCCCCCCTCTTCCCCGCCCCTCCCCTCTGTTCCCTCCCTCCCTATTTACAGCAGGTTTATTCATAATTTTCCATATTTTCCCTTTCCTTTTTCTTTCCTTTGTTGCCTTTCTGCTTTTCCCCCTTCTTTCTTTCTAGTACTCCTCTCCTTTGTATATTATCTTCCTTTTATATAGAGGACCCAAAAAACTCCACCAAAAATCTACTGGATTTAATAACTAAATTCAGTTGCATTGCTGGATACAAAGTCAACACCCAAAAGTCAATAGCATTCCTATACACAAACAATACACCCACC
>PVJO010009109.1:0-70770 GCA_004026905.1 Hystrix cristata
GTTGAGTTTAGGAGTTATGTTTTGCTTCTTTCGGCCGTCACAAAATATTTCAATATACTGTACTTAAACAGAAATAACTTACTTGCCAACTATGTCTTATATTATGTAACGCAACTCAATGAAAGTAGTACCATAGGAAAAGGAATTGTCTTACCGTAGTATTTATGTGTCCAGAAAGAATAAACAAAAGATAACTAAAAAAAAAAAAAAAAAAAAAAAAAAACTGTAATTTTTGTCTCATGATAGTCTTAATTCTTACAACTTTTCAAATTGGCTAAAATTACTGTCCTTGTGCACACATGAAAATAAAAGATAATTAGTTAAAATGTATTATACTGCCTGCATAACAAATGTTATAATGGATTGGTTATTATTAAGACAGTGGGGAGAATGTCCTGATGCTGTGCATCTGTTAATGGCAGGCCTGAAAAAGAAATGCTCCTTTTTCCTAGTACTGTAATACATTATCTAAAAGTAAGGGAGGGTACAGATGTTCTTACTAAGGTGATCTTTTGTCACAGATATTGTCACCATCTGTATTAGTTAGATTTGCTAGAACCAATGGTCATAAGAGAGCAGATTTAATAGGGGACATTTAGAGATTACAATATTCACCCAGAAGCCAAATGCAGAAGGTGCTGAATGTCCATCTAGGCACTGGAGACCCAAAAGATCCAATTGAGGGCTGGGAGCCCACAGCACTGTCCCACATACGTCCGTGTCTGCACATGATGGCTGGAGCCAGGATACGATGCTTGCAGCAGAGATGACAACCAGAGCTCCTCCGAAGCAACAGCAGCCATCCTTGACGACAGCAAGGCCCCGAGCTCCTTCCTCGATGAGGACAGCCGAGTTCCTTTCGGGAGAACCAGCCGCAGCAGAGCTTCTCCTGGGAAACAGCCCGCCAACTAGCCACAGCTCCCGTTCTGCCTTATGTTGCATCAGCAACAACCCTCAGGTGGATCTCGTACACCCAGCATCACAGCAACTCAGTCCAGCTGGGTGTTCTGGCGCAAGTTGACCACATTAGGTCCACCACACCATCTAACCACTCATTTGGGCTTATCAGGCAAAGCCAAATGGGGAAGTGAATTAGAGTTGACTATGTGAAAACTTTTAGCTAAGAAAATTCTTTGATTATCAACAAGGTATTTTTGTGTACTTTGGTTTTGCTTTGTTTTCTAGCTGTCAGAAAAGTAACAGTAATAATTTAAAATTTTTGATCTATAAAATGAATAATGTATGGTTTGATTCATATTCTGTAATTATTAAACTATAAAACATTTTATAATTTTGAAATAATATCTTCAGATTTCTTGCAAATTATACCCTATCCTTTGTGTCATTCTTCTCCATTTTAGGCCTAACACTAACTCTTACTTTCCACCCGTTAGACAAACTTGAAAATCATGAACAATGCAGGAGGTACAAATTGGGTAAGGCTCTGGAGAGCTTCACTATTGTTTTGATTCCTAACCTGAACTTCTTTCTCCTTCCTATTGTCTTGGAAACGTGAAATTAGAATCTTACTGGTTTCCCAAAGTGACAAGACTGAAGAATGAGCATTCAGCATAAAAATACTCATAGTAAACAGATATATGAAATATTCAAATGTATTGAAATATATCAAATAAAAACTCAACAAGACCAGAAAGTCAGAGAAACCAGATCAGTATATTACCTTCAGGCGAACAGCTACACAGGTTGCAAGAATTGTATAGAAAAGCTTATAAAATATGAGAAAAATCTATTTTACTCTATCCTTAATCTATATTCAGTCTATCTTTATAAAGATAAGCAAATCTATTGCATAAATTCTGATAGTTTTCATGCTTACCTCATGCCTTTTATATCCTCCCTATCTGAGTGGTGTGCTCTTTATTCAGTCCCTTAAAGGTGGCTTATTCCAGTTTTCTGGATTAAATTATAAACTTTAAGTCAGAACTGGTTCCAGTGCTTCTTTTAATTTGTTTCTTTTAAAGTCTGAACAACATCTCTCTAAAATGATAAATTATTTGTACAGATTTCTCAATATGTGAAACCATTCTTAGCATAGTCATGCTAAATTAAGGCCACTAGATTTTATCAATGAATGTATGTTTTTGTCATAATTAATGGTATTTTGATAGTTCCAGAGAATGAAATGAATCACAGCTCCGTTTGTGAGATTTCAATGAGCCAACCCAAGTGGATTCTATCTCCATTGTCTCATCAATGACCTTCAAACACTAACAGATATGTCTGAAAAAATGTCATTGGAAAATCAAGAGATGCTTTTATTACTAAATACATGTAACCAGTTAATACTCTAAGAAAATTTTCTCTGAGTTCCCATTAACATATTTTTTCTAGAAATTGCTCAACCTTCAACTCAAAGTTGATCTTATTCCCTATCATATGCAGAAACTGTCTCGAGTTCTGGTTTAAACCAATGTAGCCAGAGAAGCAATCATAGTGGAGTCACGTGACTAATAAGGGCCAACCTGACTGTTAGAGAAATCCTCAAACGAAAAGTATTTTGTTAGATAAACAGACATTCGAGCTGTATTCACTAGTGAAACTTAAAGTAAATTTTATTTTGTAAATTTTAGTACATCACAGTAGCCTCCAAAGTTGTTTTTGGGTACTGACTAAATTATGCAATTTAGTCAGTAAATGTCACAGCCAAATTTTATCTGCAAAAGTGAAGAATGTCTACTATAACCATTACTTTTAAAAAATTGAAATCATTCAAAGTCTCATCCACGAAAGAATTACTGTTCGTTACTATAGATGATTCTCCATATTGTTACATCTTATATAATTCTGAGATATGGTCATACACAAATATTTGAACACTTGATTTACATTACTAGTAATAGTTCTTGGTCATCATAATATTCTGCTAAATATCAATATTTATAGGCTGTTTCAATGTATCTCTCTGAATTCTGTTAAGAGTGACATTTAGAGTATATTACATTATAAACTTTTGAAGACTAGTATACTGAAAGTACAATATGTTTAGTATTTAGGATAGTCTAGAAATCTTACATAAAAATATGTGTTCTTGATCAGTGTACTGTATCAATAAATATGTTGGTTTTATTTTATTTTTTTGGTGCTGGGGATCGAACTCAGGGCCTTGTGCTTGTAAGGCAAACACTCTAACCACTGGGCTAAATCCCCAGCCCAAATATGTTGGTTTTTAAACACTACAAAATAGTTGAATATTTTGGATTTATCAGCACATGATACATCATACTTTGATGTAATTAACAATTGTTAAACTCTTTGGAATGGAAGCTCATTTGTGTTGGAGTCTGATTTATATTACCAGTAATTGAATTGCTTTATTCTATTACACTCCATAAGAGCACGTATAATTCCTTTAAATTCTAAAAATGGTTACTCGAATAAAAATGTCTTCTTCTTCATTGTCTTTTAAGTAATGTAAAATGTTGTACTTTATAAAAGAACTAAATCCTAGTATAGCAATACATCTGAGTCACTTTATGGAACTGTTTCTGAGATTGCTGGCTTTAAAACTGGTCCTTACTCATATTGTTAAAGCAGGTATCAAAGATGCACACTTACAAGTGCCTCTTGGAGACCATTCAGACACTACAGATTGCTCAGCTTTCCCTTCCCAGCTACAGTCAGACCCGCCATCTCTGCCTCAGACACACAAGCAAATGGATGAACTATAACTTTTGGTTATTTGTTTTCAATTTAGAGGGAAGTTCTCTTTGGAAGTTCATTTTAGCTCTCTGCTTAACTGAATGGAAAAAGCTAGAAGGTAGAAGCAGCAATTTATTTGCAGGATGAACAGAAGTGAATGAGACCAAGAAACCATATGATACATGTTTATTTATTTAACTGATCTTTTAATTACATAGTCCTGAGTAGTTCACTGAGCTTGGGTAATAATGTACAGCTATCTGATTAAAAAAAAAAAGTAGATGTGCTCTACAAATGGAAGTATTTTTTCTTTGGTCTTATGTGTATCCATAGTTCATCACCTTTTACAGTATGTAGAAAGGATACAGAGCTATGTATTAAGGACAAATAAACGTATTATTGCCTGCTAAGCTATATAAACTTGAAAGTACTAGTTATTTCTCTCTAGTAATTCAATTTTTTACTCCTTAAATTCTGCAAACATAAAATAAAACTTTATATAGTTATGACATTATTCCTCTCTAAAAATACATTAAAATGTTTGGGGTTTTTTTGGTTACTTGCACATTGCTGATAATAATAGCACTGTGCGACATCTTTGTAAATAGTGTTGATCATTTATATCTACCTCAAGAGTAACACATAGGAAATAGTGTGATGATTTATATGCAAAGCACTGCAAAGTTAAAACAGTCTAGGAAATGCTTAGTGTTTAGTGAGATTTTACCATGTTCCTGAATCTTGATTGCAAACTAGATTATGGAAAGGAAGTACACTTGTGACCATTTGGCTATTGAGGTTTATTAAAATCCCCTTTGTAATTTTTAAGTTTTTATTGTATGCAAATGCAAGGATTTTTTTAGAACTCAATTGAGTTCTAGTAACTTTCCTAAATTAGACAATTTGAATAAACCACATAAGTGGAACACTCCCAACAAATCAGTTACTGTGGGCACACTGGATTCATTAGAAGGAAGCTTTATTTATTTATTTATTTATTTATTTATTTACTTGGATAGTACTAATCCTCTTCCAATAAAGCTTTCAGGATGCAAAAATTAATTCCATAAAAATAATGATACAAAGAATATAGGTTAAATTTCTCTTGATTTTAGCAGAGGAGAATCAAAGTGTTTTCTAGTCTATGAACACAATACAAAAATCAAAATATATTAATATTGAGAATTAAAGATGTATCATCTTTCTGTTGGTGTGACAAAATGCCAGAGATAAATCAACTTTTAAGGAGGAAAATTTTATTTTGGATCATGGTTTCAAAATTTCAGTCTGCGATCACTTGACCCCATTGATTGTGGGGGGGTGCCCAGTGGAGACCACCTTCCCACCTCTTAGTGGCCATAAATCAGAGAGAGAGAGGGAAAGGGCAGAGGTTCCCAAAGCCCCTCCCTGGTCACAACTTCAGTGACCTAGCTCTGTCAGACCCTGGAGTAGTTACCTTTCTAGAGCCAATGGTTTGCAAGATAGCAGACTTAATATAGGACACTTACAAGTTACAACATTCACCCATAAGCCAAATGTAGGAAGAGGACCTGCCTATGCACTGAAGACCCAAAAGATCCAATCAAGGGCTGGGAGCCCACAGCACTGTCCTGTGTACATCCCCGTCTGCAGATGACGGCTAAAGAAATCTTTACCGGAACTAGGATATGGTGCTGACAGCAGAGATGAAGACCAGAGCTCCCCTGAAGCAAACAGCAGCCATCCCTGATGACAGCAAGATCCCCAAGCTCCTTCTGCGACGAGAACAACCGAGTCTCCTTTCGGAGAACCAGCCCGAAAGAGCTTCTCCTGGGAAACAGCCGCCCACTATCTTCTGTTCCCGTTCTCCTTTATGTTGTGTCGGCAACAATGCTCAGGTGAATCTTCTATACCCCAAACCACACCAACTCAGTCCAGCTGGGCGTTCCTGCCCACGCTGACCATATCAGTCCACCACAGAACCCACCTCATGAAGGTTTCAGCCCCTGCCGACGGTTGCCCCACCTGGGCACCGAGCTGTTAACACATGTCTTTCAGGAAACATTTAAGACGCAAACCATAACAAATGATGCAGAGCAAAGCTAAAGCAGGAAGACGTCTATAGTGCTCAGTGTGAAGGATTGTGCTTAGCTTTAAATGCAGGGAGGGGGATAGTCTTGGGTGATTCAATTCCCAACTCCAAATTGCTGTATGTGAATATGTATGTAACGGGGGTAGAAGTAGAAAGGCAATATTACTTATTTTTGCATTAAAAAGCCTATGAAAACAGAATCTGACACTATATTTAGAGTAATTATATGTCAGATATCAATGGAATTTATTTTAAGAAAGAATGAGTCAATGTTATTAATATGATCTACCCAATATGTTTTTATAGAGGTGAGAAATTAGGAATATATAGAGAGTACATAGAATACAAAATTATGTACATATAGAATATATAGACTGTTTTGTCCAAAATATTCTATACTGGTGAAAATATCTAGAATATATAGAAAATATATCTACCAACATGTTTCAGTGTTTTCCTTGATAGTCAAAATTACATTAACTGTCAACTGTTCTGATGGAAAAAAAATTACATTAACTGAGAGATCATTCTTCATTTTATAATATACTTCCACTTATTTTGAACACTGGTCCTGGTCTAGGAATTCACTATCTTTCTATGTCAAGGTTCACCAGCTGGCTAGTAGGGTTACATGACTAATCTGTATCTCTTTCTTCCAAACTAAAGGGTCCAGGACACCACTGGTATCTGCAGTGATATGTGTTACCAGGAAAGGCACACATACATTTGTAGTCTGTCTTTGAAGTCAAGAACCTTTAAATTACTTTCTTAGCCCTACTTGAAATGACTGCCTTGTTCTGACAGGGTGAATTTATAGATTCTACAACGTTAACTTGTCTTAAAAGTTGCGACCACAGCTTCGAAG
This sequence comes from Hystrix cristata, assembly GCA_004026905.1. Lineage (NCBI taxonomy): Eukaryota > Metazoa > Chordata > Mammalia > Rodentia > Hystricidae > Hystrix > Hystrix cristata. The sequence goes on from PVJO010009109.1 coordinate 6,597, forward strand.
AAAGCTTTAAAGCTCTATACATACTATAAATCATATATATGTATGTAATATATGTATATATTTAACACTCGCTGTCTTATAATCAATAGAAATAAACTATTGTAAACAAAAGGTATGCATGTATCAAAGAGTATGTTCTATTTTAATTATCTTTAAAGCATTTATTATCACATTTGGTATATTTAAATGTTAAACTTCTGCCGATATGCAGCTAAAATCAAATCAAAATCATTCACTGATGGCTAGGGAACAAATTACTAGTTCTGCTCTCCAGAGAAGCAACACAATTTGCCTGGAAGGGAATATCAGATGTTTAGGAAATCAAGATTCATCTCGTCTTGGAACAAATCTGACCAGTTCAACAGATGCAGAAAATAACATAGATGCATAACAAATAATGAATGTTATATTTTACATGAATACATATTCAAAAAGACAAAACAATCATCATGGTTCTAACCTGAAATAGTAAAAACATCAATATAGTAGGAAGCAAGGCAAAAATACACATTTTCTTCATTACTATTTAACATCTCTAGAGAACTAGCAAATACAATTAGACAAGAATAGTACCTGGTGTAATCATTAGAAAGGTAGAAGCAGCAAAATTAACTTAACGAAAAAGTAAGATTATGTATCTTAAAAAAACAAAGATAAATATGAAATGTCATCAATCTAAAAAACCAATTGTATTTTTATTTTTTGAAAAAATCAAAAAGCATAATCAAAGAAGAAACACAATTAACAACATAAAAACCAACTGTTGAAAAAAGTTCAATTACAAAAAGGACTTTTGATTCAAGAATATTTGTATTTCATATGAGATGTGGACATAATTTCATCTTACAGATATTCTTACTTTCAAGGATTCAGCTTCTCTTTGGATTGAAAATTGGAGAATTAGAGGAAAATGCATAGTTTCTTTTTATTAGCTGGAGAGGACTTTGGTGTTTTATAGGTACTATCTGTAAAATAGTCACTGCATTAATCCCAGTCTTTCCTGTAAACAATCATAAAGGAGTTCTACAACTAGAGTTTTTTTAGCATTTCCTTGTACTTTACCATCAAGTCAAGTTTCTCTCTGCTGACATAGAATCGATTTTGTTGTTGATGTTCTACTTTGAATTTCAAACTCCCTTAATATTAAAGCATTTTGGGGCTGGGGATTTAGCTCAGTGATTAGAGTGCTTGCCTTGCAAGCACAAGGGCCTGAGTTCGATCCCCGACACCACCAAAAAAAAAAAAAAAATTAAAGCATTTTATTTTAGTTTTCTGCTGGTACAAACAAATCAACCATATAGACCAAGTAGGACAGATATTCTAAATGTGCTAATGTATTTCCAATCTTTTTTAAAAATTTCATGGTACATTTTAGACATACATAGTGATAACATTCATCATAGGAAATTTGTACCTAGGAAGTTGTATTTCGAAAATTAGTCCTAAAAGCAGCTGGCTTGAAGTGTTATGTTTTTTACTCTTTTATAGAAAGCCCAGACTTCGAGAGGTTAAATTCTGAAATCAGTCCATTAGTTACAGACCAGGGTTTTACCATAGTCTGATACTAGACTTTACATTTCTCGCCATCATACTATATTGCTTAATCAGGGGTAAAATACAAGAAATAATCAGGGGGAGATAAGATATTTTAAATGAATAGGAAAATTGAATTATGCAATATATATAAAGTAGTACAGGTTTATTACCTTAACAAATTCGTAGAGTCAGCATACTGTAAAGTAAAACATCAACTAATTAATAGATATGTCATTAGAAATTAAGAGCTCTATTCATTATTTGTTAGGCATTTATCATGCTCCAATAATTTTCTAAGTCATTAAGGCTAATAAATCTTTTGCTATACTAAATTGTCCTAAAACATGGGTTTTCTTATCTTCACTTTTAGAAATGTAAAACTTGAGACTAAGAGTCTTTATCTGGCATTTTTTCCCTTAAGAAATACCATATTAATTCACTTTTACTAGCTTGTCACCTTTTGTGCAAGATCATTAAATCTTTACTTTTCCTCTTATCTAGTGGAGAAAAGATTGAAAAGAAATGCTACTACTATGAATACTAAATATTATTCCTAAGTCTCAACAATTGTTACGTGATTTTTTCTTGTAATATAAAATTAATTTTATAGTAAAGTCACAAATAAAATATGATACCTTTCTGTCAACTTTCAATTGTTGTAACAAAAGACCTGAGAAAGTCAACTTACAAAGAAGAAAGGTTTATTTGTCTTATGGTTTCAGAGGTTTCAGTCCAAGGTCATTTGGCCTCAAGAGGTATTTCTTTTCCAAGCTAATTTTACATTCTGCCTCAAATCTTCCCTCTAACAGTGAGATCTTTCACCTTGACTGGAATGTATTTTTTTTTAATTTACATATTCTCCTCAACTCCCAAGTTGTATTTACAAAACACTTGAAAAAGTTTTGATAATATTTGGGCTTTCTGGAAGAATGGATCTATGTTTTTTCAATTTTTATTTTTATTAGTACAAGTTTGTAGTACACAATGATTACAGTTCTCATGGGAAGTTGGTACATGCACCTAACACATCTTAATTCTTCTTTCACTCTCTCTCCCCTCTCTTCCCTTTTCTTCCCCCTCTTCCTTCCCCACTCCCTCTATCTTTTGGTTAAATGGATCTTAATGATATGCTTATAAATTTCTTGCATATAATTGGAGCAAGATAGCTTACACTTTTTCAAGTACCATAACTTGGACTTACCTTTATTTTTCCTTTCCTTTGTCATTGCAGGTTAGAGGTAATTGATATTTACAATATTTCTCTTGTGTGAGAAAGGCACACATATACATCAGAATGGAAGTTGCATGCAATGCTACAGCAAAGTCCTAGAACAAAGGTCCCTAACTCCAGCATCTGCTAGGAACTGGACTGCACAGTAGGAGATGAGTGGTGGCTGGCAACCAAAGGAAGCTTCCTCTGTATTTCCACTGTCCATTTCCTGAGTTCTGCCTCTTGTCAGATCAGCAGCTCCCTTCAATTCTTATAGGAACAGGAACCCTACTGTGAACCATACTTGTGAGCGATGGAGGTTGTGTGCTCCTCATGAGGGTCTAATGCCTGATCGTCTGAGGTCAGCTGATGTGGTAATGGCACTACTGGACAATGTAGGTCTTATGTATCACAAACATTTAATAAAAAAAAAATTAAACTAAACCTACCCATGCCCTTGCCTATCCATGGAAAAATTTTTTTCCACAAAATCACTCTCTGGTGCCAAAAATGTTGGGGCCCACTGACCCAGAACACTAATCTGTACTCAATTGATTGTGTGTAATGGAGCTTTTTTGTGTATGCAGAAGCCTGCAGTAACACCAGCATTGATGACAGCTTGAACATGATCTATTTACTGCATATTGCAGAACTAGTTTGAGTAGGCAAACCACTTACCAATGTATAACACCTGGAGATCAGCTCTAAAAATAAGAAAGAGTGAATTATTAATATCTTGTAAGTATGGTTGCATAAGCTTTTGCACAATTTACAGAGATTTACAATCTAATGTCTGGCTAGTGTAGAAAGGACTAGGGTGTCTTAAAGTCTCAAAATACTTTGAAGGTAGAAGCTCAAAGAAAGCACAAGGGTTTTGATCATATCTGTTTCACCACCAATGTTCTATTCTTATTAAATCTGAATGTCTCTTTTTCTTTACACATTAGTGAAAATAATCTTCATGAGCTGAAAACACTGACGACTATTTTTGAATGGTTAAGACAAGCTATTAGATAAAAATTAATTTTAGCTAGAAAAATTATGACACAGAGACAAAATTCCTAGCTAGAACTTTACCTTTTCACAAAGAAGCACCATGAATCCATGCAATTCTTGAATTTCCCAATCAGTGGTAAATGCTAAGGAAAGTGTTCTTTAAAGTATGTTTTTCTAATTTTAAAGTGTTTATGTTTTTTCTAATTTTAAAGTGTGTTTTTCTAATTCTAATATTTGGTGAGTACATTTTAGTTAATTATTTTACAGTGTAAGCAATGTAGACCTGGAGAATTGCAAGAAATTTAGATTGTATTAAAACTAAAAAACTAATTTATCAGAGAAACAATTCCATGATTTTATAAAATAAGATAAAATGCTCGGATATAGTTAACTTTAGCTTCGGCAAAACTACTGGTGCTACGACTGAAACATGCTCATCCGCTGTTTGAATCATGAGCTGGTACTGGTATGGTCTCAGTTTTGAGTGTGAATGAAATATGTTAATTATTATTATTATTTTATTTTTTGTGCGGGAAATCAAACTCTTGGGCCTTGCGCTTGTTAGGCAAACACTCTAACCACTGATCTAAATTCCCAGCCCCTTAAATATTGTAAATTATAACACACAAAGTAGTATAGTGAGTGATTTAAACAGAATTTATGATGCTAATGGGTGTTGTCTGACTTGAAAATGTATCAACATTAATTGTTTCTGTATCAGTTCATAGAGATCAATGTAGTATAATCAAGTCTTCAATAAACTGAGTTTGAACCATTTGCTTTGTAGAGCCCATAAAGTGAATTCTATTTTCAGTCTGAATACTTGGCCAAACTGTATTCAGTGAGTGAATAAATGAAATTGGTGTTTCTTTGCATCTTCTAAAATCTTTTAATATTTGGCAAATAACGATTTTCTTCTCCCACAAGCCCTTCTAATAAAATTTCTTATCTAGAATATTCAGTCCACAGCCTCCTCTCATCTTTCTGAATATTTTCTGTAAATTTCATTCTAACTTTTGAGCCACTATTTTTCTTTTTTAATAAGAACACTGCCTAGATAATTTCATTAGTTTTTGTTAACATTTCAACTTCAAAAAGTTCTTTACAATATCCACAGATCCCAGCACCACTCATCTGGCATTCTTGTGTGTTTGTGTATGCATATGGGTGTTTAAATAAATGCATGGGTGTTTTTATACATGCTCATATTATACACACACACACACACACATATATATATTAGATTATATATTACAATATTCCGTGTATGCGTGATGATAGTATATTGCACACAGGTATAATACCACATGTACACACATATAAAACATTGATGATTATGATGTTTCAAAATTTTGCTTTATTTCTTTTTCATTAAACCTTTGTAAATTAAAATGCAATTCATGTAACATCTAAGAATGCAAGTTTCAGTGAAAAGTTCTTCTTTTTTTCACAAGTTGCTAGGGAAGTTGATTACAGTTAATGTTTATAAGCCAAGTACTCTTTCTATTTATATAGGTTTACACAAAACCTCCATGCATGGCAGATAAAATCGACATTCTTAGCATCATTTTATATTTGAGCATATGGGAAAATGTTAATGTTCTATAATCCAACATAAAGTTTGAACTCTGAAATGGTAATACAATCTGTCTAGGTTTCAGTTACATTGAACCACTAACTTATACAATAACCATGGAAACAATGTTTCTGATACACTGTATCAAAACATATTATCCAGATCTACAAGTGTAGGTATCAATTCTAGAACACAGGCCATAAACCAATCTTGGAACACTTTTCATGGATCATTTGTAGAGCATGGATCATAGGCCAAAATCTCACATTTAAGTGGGCTTTGTTTGCTTTCATTTTAACAGTTTAAACTTCAGACTCTTCCAAGGGACTGAATTTATCTAAATTATCTTTATCCAGCCCCATATTGGTCATAAGGCTTCCTGAGTTTTTGATTAGTCTGTTTGCAAATGTTTCTGACTGATATACCTCCCATAAATACAAGGTAACAAAGTTTTTACTACTATAAATAAAAAATGAAAATAAACTGCAGATTCTGAACTCATAGATAATTATGAATATAATTATATATGTGTATATATATATATGCATACCTACATATATATGGTGAGAAAAAGCATCCTTCTGTAAAACATTTTAAAATGGAAAAAATAGACCTCGTATTCAGAAACCAAAATTCGATACACCAAACATTTATTATTTAAGGTACAGATAAAAACAATGAAATATTTATAAACATAGCCTCTTAGGCTTACTGCATCTGTGAAGAATTCAAATAGGAACCACTCCTAGAACCTAGACTCTAAGGGAGAATTCTACCTTTGTGAGCATAAAGGGATGTCTTTCAACAGAAGATAGAAGTCAAACTTGTACATTAAAGGTCAGAGAAAATTTCAGGTGGCCAGATCAGGGTGAAAGAAGTCCTCTCAGGCATTTAATTCACCAGAGGATCAAGGGTTCGTATGAAAATATTTTTGGCCTTATTTTCCCTGAAAGTAGTTGAAATTAATTCTGTTTACCTTACAGCTGTATGTCAGGGGATAATGATGAATGTGAAAGCCTTTGAGGAGGACAAAAAGAGCATTAAGAGGTACATTTGAGGAGCTGGTGATTTAGCTCAAGAGATAGAGCACTTGCCTACCAACACAAGGCCCTGAGTTTGATCCCCAGCTACAACAACAATGAAAGATGCACATTGGAATTTGTCCTGGGCAGTCAGAGTGTTTTCAAAACCTAAATCCCTGTTGGCACTTTGAAAAGTGTTACTGGTCTCCAGGGACACGTATTTCCCAATATGTAAAATAAAAGACAGTGAACTAAAAAAATCTTCAGGCCCTCCTTAACAATAAGATACTGACTTTCTGATTTTACTTGCTTACAAGAAAAGGAAAGGGTGATTTTGAGCAATGTTGAGAAGGGAAAATCACGCATACTATTTTTGATTTCTGAAAATCTGGGTTGAGAAAACATTCGGAAGTGAGGATTTTTGGAGCATAATATCAATACATAGTAGAACCTGCTAACTGGCAAACACAACACTAACTAAAAGGCTAAAATGAACGGCTGGAGCAGAATTTTGGGGGGTAATTTAAACTAATAAGGACAATGTGAAGAGAGTTTTTACAGAAACATTCTAATATACCGAGCTTTCATTAGAAAAAATAAAAATGAAAAATCTAGAGTAAAACTATATGGTTTTTTACTATATGGTTATTTCTCAGAATAATGGACTTAATTCCGAGAAAATTATAACAACATTGTTTAAAAAGGTCCTTAATATGTGAAAATCACATTTTGGCGAATTTGGAAACTACTCAGAAAAAATACATTAAATAAATCCTTTCTTAGACTGCTTACTATTTATCGGGTGGGTTTTTAAAGAAGATGATATCTTTTGAGATTTGTTTTCACATATGTTTAATTTTTATGGATGATGCTTTTTTTTTTTAAAGACAAAAGCATATAAAACCATTGTTTAGCTCAACACTTTGAAATTTTACTATATCTTTAAAGAGGACATGAGGAAGTTTTTCAAGATTGGGGCCAGGGTGATATATCATTTTTTTCAATTTTTCTTTCTTATTAGTATATGTTTGTAACATGTAATGATCACATTCCTCATGGGAAATTGATGCATGTACGTAACACATCTCAGTTCTGTTTTCATCCCCTTTCTCTTCCCTCGATCCTTTTCGCCATCCCTGGTTTCCTTCCCTGTTCCAGAAGATCTATCTCCCTGCTACCTATTATCTAACTCTTAGTGTGCTCTTTGATGTGTCAAAATATTTCTTACAGATATAATTTGTCTATTAAATCTGTTAATAATCTGATAAAAATCTAATAATATAATTTTATATAAGCCACACTTTGATTCATGAAAAGAATTAAATGCTTTATGAGTTTGGATAAACTAATTCTCTAATGTGAAAAAAATATGTGGAAACAGTTGGCTTTTTGTTGTTGATGTTGGTGTTTTGCTTTTCTTTCATTTGCTATGTAATGGAATTTTTAAGGAAGAAATGGAATAAAATGAATAATGGTAACAAAGTGGAGACAGTTGGAAGTTATTCTTCTCGCCAAATAATGGAATAATTGACTAGAGACTGAGATCACCTGGGTTTCCCTCCTGTTAAAAACCTCATTCAGAGAGAGAACTGACTTGCCCATTTTCCAGTGGAACATTTAAAGCATGACAGAGGTCCAAGCAAAAAACAAAGTTCTTGGTTCCCTGTCCAAGTCCTCTCTCTGTCTAAACTTTTAAAAGCTACATACAGCCACATTTTAAGCTATGGTAGATTGCTTTGTAACAGTCAATACTATTAATACAGTCATTCACTAAAATACCAAATCCCCTCCTCAGAGTCACTTTTATGTGTAACTAACAAAGGGTTATGCCTAAATAACAAGATCTGTAAGGGGCCAAAGACCCCCACAACTTACAGTAAAACTCGATTTTCTAGTAGCTCATGTTTTTAACTGTAATATGGAAAGTACCCCATCATACAAATAAAATATTTTATAAGAATACAGGAGTAATTTATAAATTATATTAATAAAATTATCAGATTACTTAGCCTCAGGGATAAGAACTTTAGGGAATAATGCATATGAAAAGTGAGTGTGGATATTAGCATGAATGTAGCAAACACCTATCTTGTCAGGTTGTGTCAGACGTAAACACATTAATAGTTTAAAAAATGTTCACAAGTCCATTATTGCTACTAGAATTTTCTTTCTTTCCTTTTTTTTTTTTTTTTGTTTGTTTTTTGAGACAGGGTCTCACTATGTATCACAGACTGAACTTGAACTCACTAGTAACCCAGCCTGGCCTCAAACTCACTGCCATCTTCCTGTCTCTGCCTCCAGAGTGCTGGGATTACAGGCATACGCCACCATGCTGGGCTACAATTTTCATAATTAGAGATTTATTCATTTTAGAGAAACATTGTCATTTCCATTTTGTTATCTTTTACGAAGTTAGATTTGTCATGATATGGACTTAGAAAATAAACTAATCTATAAGTAGAATGTATTTTCAAGATACTATTAATTCACACCATGGATCTACAAATTTCTTGATCATTTTAAAATGCACTTCCCTGATACAAAAATGGAGATGATAGTAATGTTTAATTATTATCTAGCTAGAAACACAAATAAATAATGAACCAATAAATAAATAGGTAGGTTCGTAAGAATTATATCAATATTGCTAACAATGTGTAGGAATGTCTTCCAGTTTCTAGCAGATAGGCACAATTATTATTTTAACTTCAGAAATTAGTATAGGGTAGAAAACATTTTTCAAATGATAACAGTTAATAAATGGCAATCTTAGAGATAATACTGGCTTTGTGTTTTAAAACATTTGGTATACTCTTTCCCACAAAGACTGAAAAAGAGGGTGCTGAACAAGAATACAGGAAATGTACGGTCTAAATCATCCCTTGAATCAGAAGGCTCTTTTGAATAAAGCAGGAAATCTGGTGAAGAATCATTGGCCAGGGCATGGTGACAACCTCTTGGAAGTGAGAAGTGAAATAATAGGCTTAATTCCCAGTAATTAGGAAGATTAGCAGTGTTTAAATTTGGCAAAAAGTAATCATAAAGTACCACATTCTATGTGTAATTTAAAGTGGATGTAATTCAGAAAAATGTCTCAAGCTGCAGAGTAGAATTCCAAAGTCTAAAAAGATACACATAGATGTTAATTAGACTTTTAAAAAATGCAGCTCAAAATTTTTTGCATGCTATAGTTGGGCACTTAAGTGGAAACAATGTAAATAATTGACATTTGAAATAAAAAGAGAACAAGTACATTTCCAGCCTGATCATCTAAATGTGCTGTTAAGCTTAATTATTAAAATGAAACAGGTATAAAACAAATTGAGGAGGATGTATTAATGGAGAAAATATGAATTGCATAAAGGATTCTCACTAGAATCTTAAACTTAGCACAAGAAAAACTTTTTAAAATACAGGCAGTAAATGAATAAGCCTAAAATATAGAAACACTATTTGTAGATGATAGTATGATAATACTATATGCCAAATTTAACTTTTTAAAATACATTAATGAGTTATTTGGAAAAAGAAAATAATGGAAAGAGACACATGAAAGAAATTAGACATTACTGAAAAACTGGTTACATAACTGATAATGGATATAGATATGGATATTTTATATGGGTACATAATTATAACAACAACTCTTAGATACTATTACTATTTTATTTTAGGAGGGAAAGATTTAAATAAATTAAATGTTGGTGATTACTTAGTTCCTGCATGCCAGAGTGGGTCCTGAGCCTTATTCATTCTGACTTCTAGTCTTATAATTCGAGGTTATTCCAATGTGCCTCTACACTGCATTAATAGCATCTTTAATGAGATATTTCAATCTCAGTGATGTACAGAAATGTGTGATGAATAACATTTACCTCGTTGTCTGTAGATGTGGTCGATACAGCCAGGGAGGAAGTAAGTGCTTTATAGTGAGAGTAAGATAAGTTTTCATATATGAGGTAATATGTCCAACAGCCTGAAATGTCATCATGATCAGTCTCCTTAATCTAGTCTCATTCTGGTTTCCTGGGGTGGTATTAGGATTGAATACATGGGATGTCCCCCAAAATATTGGTTGGGTAAACCAATATGTAAGAAAGTTACAGATGATTACCTCACTGGTATATAAAGAGGTAACAGCTTCTTTTATTTTTTCCTGCTACTCAGTCATGCCCCACCCACACACACTTCCATGTGCTCACTCATTATCTTCTCCGTATTTTTATGTTTGTAAGTATCCCCACAAACTGTGTTCTGTTTGTGTTGAAAGATGTGATTTTTTAAATTAAAAATTTTTTTGTGTGTGCTGGGGATCGAACTCAGGGTCTTGTACTTGCGAGACAAGCACTTTAACCAATGAGCTAAATTCCCAGCTCCAAAGCTGTGATTTTATACACAATTCAAAATTCCATATAGTACAAACAAGAGTTATCTTAGTGGTTTGGTCTGGAGCAATGTTACCTACTTCATTCTTGGAGCAAAATAAGAGAAAGGACAAAAAAAAAGCAGGGACAGTGACCTTACTGGAAAGTTAAATAAACTTAACCCATTAGACTGTGATTGCGAGATTGTTGCATTCTATCTGACTTTTAATCTTTGACCTTTGGATTTGGGGAATAGGGAGTAGAGGCATTCTGAATACCAATTGCTCCCTTCCAAGCAAGCATCTACAAGTAGCGATGTTTTGCTGATATGATCTTCTGTTTCTCTTCAGATCTTTGGTCTCCCATCCTAGAGGTATACACAAGAGTCATCTGGTCAGTGGACTGACCCAGTCTAGTTGAAGCATAGAATGGTGGCCCAGCTTTTCAGAAGTGAGAGTGAAGATTACTGGAAATTTTCTCTGAGCTTGGAAGGGAGATGCTGCTGCCAGAGCTTTTGATTTATTTTACTTTAAGTGTAGAGCAGATGGACCACCTACTTTTTCTTGTTGTTGTTGTTGCTGCTGCTGCTGTTGTCATCAGTCACCCTGTCTCCCTATTGCCTAGGCTGGCCTGGATTTCAAGGTCATCCTACTTCAGCTTCCCAAGTCCTAGGACAACAGGCTTGTCTCATCACACCTGTCACACACAACGGAGCATTTATACTCAGTGCCAAGACTGTATCACAATTGTATAACAAAATAAGAATTACTTGGAAAATTAATGTACAAATTATTAAAAAAATAAACAAACGACACCATGATTATTGTGGACCCTACCAAAATACTATTATATTTGGCTTTGGGAACTAGTATAGGATAGGTAAGAATATTCCAGCAGAGGAAGAAAAAAATCCGAAGAGCCTGGACTGCAGATACAGAGTACATGACTGGATTCAATTTGGAGAACCAGCTGTGCAAAATGACAAGGTTTTGAACATAACATGAACGTTCTTGAAAGGTCCTTGTAATGTGTTACGTTTTGGAGACATTTTATTATATCTACTGCTATGGTTTGGATTTGAAATCTTCCCCAAAATCGTGTACTCAAGGCTTGTTCATGTGGAAGGTGATTAGATTAACGTGGTCTCATAAATGGACCACTCCGTGGATACGTTCATACCGTGATGGATTTTGAGAGAGAAGGGTCTTCATCATAAAAACAGGCTTGCTTTGCTTCTGGGCCGCTGTCACGTGAGTGGCTGCCTCCAGCCACGCCTTCTGTGTTTGACCGAAAGTTTACCCGGCAAACCAACCTAGAATTGAAACCTCTGAGACTGTGAGCCGAAATATTTTCTTTCCTATTTCAAGGTTTTTATCTTAGGTAATTTTTTCACAGCTACATTAAATTATTGCCTTACAATATTTCATGAAAGTCCTAATGTTGCCACAAGAGAGTAGAGACAGGAAACAAACACACAGAAAGGAACAGAAGATTTCTTACTGTTTAGATTTGTTTGGGTTCTTTGCACATCAGGGATCTAGATATTCATTTACTTTCCCACATTTGGGGAGTTTTCTGCCATTCAAATAAGCTCCTTCCTTTCTCTGATCCTCTGGGAATCCCGTAGTGCATACATCGTTATCTCATGAGTCACATAGGTTTTCTTTAACCTAAAAAAAAAAAAAAATTCTTGTCCCAGTGACTGAAAATTTCAAGTTATTTCTGTGACTGCATAATTTCACTGATCCTTTCTACTGTTTTTTTAGGCCTACTAAGAAAGTGCTGTGTCAAAATTTTAGTTCAGTTATTTATTCTCTAGCTTCAGAGTGAATTCTGAGCCTTTTTCATTCTGACTTCTGGAATTTTCTGTGTGTTTCTTGTTTGTATTATCTCTTTATTGAAATTCTCATTTTCTTAATATATTATTAATTTTGGTTTGTCTACCTGCTTTTTACTGTAGTTCACTGAGGTTCTTTAAGGCAATTTTTTTTTCCAGACAACTCAGAGATCTCCATTTCTTTGTGGTAGGTTATTAAAAAATATTTTCCATTGGTGGTGTCACATTTCCATGATTTTTAATATTTCTAGAAAATTGCATTGAGCTCTGTACAATTGAGGTACTATTTTCAGGATTTTAAGACAATTTTTATTTGTTTGTTTGTTTTTCTGAGACAGGGTCTTTCCACGTAGTTCAGCCTGGCCTTGATCTCACTACATAGCCCAGGATGGCCTTGAACTTTCAGGGATCCTCCTGCCTCAGCTTCTCCAGTACTGGGATTACAAGCATGCACCACCACGCCTGGCCAGACTGTTTGTTTGTTTGCTTGTTTTTATGAGAAAGATCTTCATGTCCAATTAAAATTTGGTGATGATTTTTTTAAATAACATCCAAAGCACAGAAACCAAATATGAAAATTGACAAATGACATTGAATAAAAGAAGCCACAGAAGAAATAGGCAACCTATGGAATTGAAGAAAATATCTACAAACCATTTATCTATATGGGATTAATGTCTAACGCATATATAGAACACAGTTACTCAATATCGAAATAGAAAAAGAAAAATCCACAATATTACTCAGTTAAAAAATGTGAAAAAAAGTGAAAAAGGATGTGTATAAACATTTCTCAAATTAAGACATACAAATAGACAACAAGTATATGAAAAGGAATTCAACTTCCCTAATCTTCAAGGAATCATGAATAAAATCCACAGTGGAGTGTTACCTCATATCTCTTCAAGTGGCTATTACCAGAAAAAAAATATTTAACTACTGTATGCAAAGATATGGAAAAAGAAAAACTATGGAAGTTCCTCGGAAAATAAATATAATTGTCATATGATCCAGCAGGTCCTCTCCTGGGTACATTTGAAAAAGAAAATGACATCATTACATCAAGTTCTTATCTGTTCTCCCATGTCCATTTCAGCATTATTCAGACTAGACCAGCTATAGAAGCAACCAAAGTATCTGCCAGTGCATAAAGTACTTGCTTCAGAGTGGAGGACAATATGGTATGCGAAGTAAGCCAGTCATAAAAGGGCAAATGCTACATGGTCTCTCTTCTATGTAGTGGAATCTAAAAATGTCAAAGTTGGAGAAACAGTGAATAGCAGGGACTGGTTTGAGGCAGAAAGGGAGATGTTGATCAAATGGTAAAAACTTCCAATTATGCAAGAAAAATAAATTCTAGAATTCTAACATGCACAAGGTAACTATTGTTAACGATATGGTGTTGTTCACTTGAAATTTGTTAAGAGGCTAATACTTAAGTATTTTTACCATACAAACAAAAGGGTACCTATGTGAGATGATGGATATGTTAATTAGCTTCATTGGGGTTAGTATATCAAAACATATATGCTTATAAAATCATCAAGTGACATAAATGAAAGTTGTACTTTTTTAAATTGTCAACTTTACCTCAATATTGGTAGAGAAAAACACACTACAAATACTTTATAGACATATTTCCAATACAGAAAATGTATCCACTCTTAGGTGATGCAGGTTGTGGAAAGTGATTGTGTGCCAGATTCCTCTCAAAATAGACCTCAAATATGTAGTTGTCACTAACTATATTAGGAAAGAACAGCTCCCTTTATACTGAATATATAATGTGAATGGGAATTGTTTCTTCATTGGAATTATTAGCTTACCTTTTCTGAATATAGAGTATGTTAACTCAGATATAAAGGCAACTGTATACTTTATATGAAAATATTTCCTACATTTGTTTATAGATGTAGTTGCTAAACACACATACACAAAAAGAAAGATGCATAGTTTGTCTTCATCTTCTTTGAGAGATGTAGACAATAAATCTTAGCTATTTGTCTGAGAAAGAAAAAAAAAATCATTTCTTTGTTTCACGGAAGATGCATCACCACAAGCCATTCAGGGCCAAGGATCTACTCTTTTAAACCACTTTTGGCAAAGCTGTTTCTGTAGATGGATGCCTGAGTTGTCATACTCATTTATTACTCTACAAATTTTTATTACAATTCATTGCTTTTTTTTCATCTTTGACTTCGCAGATGAATTTTTAATGGCATGACTTCAATCTACCACAGAACTAAATGATGTTTATATTTTGTTTGCAAAATCAGCACTTGAGAAAATCACTCACCTACAAATTGATCGCCTCATCTAGATTTGCAGATGTGAAAGACTGCAGATAGCTTGTAGGAAACTCAATCTGTTTGGCTCTCAGTGATAGGCTGGAGTCAGCTTATGAATAGCAAGGAGGAATATTATACTTGGGGATTTGCTTTTGAAGGACTCCTGCAGTCTAGGGAGATAAAAGCCATCACTTCACAAAGGCAATGAAATGTTTGCTCTGAAAATTTTTAAATCATCACTAGTTCATAAACATGCTTGTATATACATAAAGAAAATTTTGAATGTTTATTGCTTATCACTTTATAATAACTTAGTGTTTGTTTTTCAAACTGATTAGTTCTCAGTTCTTCCAGATTCATTTGCTGGTGAAATTAGTTTCTGTGATTTCTTACTTCCTTTGAAGGAGGTGATACACTCCGTGCTGAGGTATGAAGCTGCTCTGAGTGTGTGCTGATAAATACAAGCTATTATACGTGAGAATGCGTGATGTCAAATTCTTAGTCTTAGATGGATTAACTGATAAAGACTTTGAAAGAAGCTTCGGGAACCATCTAGAATAAAAATGAATAGAGATAAATTTGTGTTGAAAATTTTCCTAAGTAACCAGGCATAGTGCCACAAGCCTGTAACGCCAGCACTCTGGGAGGCTGAAGCAAGAGGATCTCAAATTAAAGAGTCCAGCCTGTCAATATAGCAAGACCCTGTGTCAAAACAAGAAATAAGAAAAGGGCTAGGTCTGTATCTCAGTAAAAGAAGGCCCTGGATTCAATCCGTAGTACCATCAAAAGTACATAAGTAAATAAAGAAATATCTTTTTTGCTAATTTTGTGAAGAAGAGAACACAAAGCCTTTTTCTTAAATCAGTGTTTTCTGGAGTAACCATGTCTTAAACTAGAATATTATGGGTTACTCCATAAAAATTTAAAGAAACTGTGAAAAATACATATATTTACTTTCTTAAAAAATAATTAATACATTGATTTTATGAATATATCATCTATGGGAGATAACAGAACAAAATGGAATAGGCATGGATATTAAAATGTAAATCACTGAGGCTCAAATTCCAACTTCCCATTTACTCACTTTGCAACCATTGTGTAGTCAGTGTAACTCATCTAGGTTTCAATTTCTTTATCTCAAAAATTCAGAAAACAAATTTGACTCAGGCTTTTGGAAAATATTGACTATGATCATGTATAAAACCCTTTCTGTCTGCCATAAGTTAGGTACCAATTCTTGTCGGCTTTTGCAACTACATTTCCACAATTATGTTTTAGGATTTAATGGTTCCATTATATATTTCATGAGAAACAGCATTTACAAAGACTTTATGGAGCACTCCAACATGGTTTCTGTGTTCACCTATTCAAAACATATTCACTGAGCATCTCCTGAATGCCAGACACTATTCTAACTATTAGAGATGTACCAGAGAAATTAACATGAAGGGAACATCAGTATCTTGCCACCACTGTACGAGTGTATGTGGAATCATAGATTCCATAAAATTTATAAAAAGTAAATCAAGGGAAGTTGTAATAGGAAGATAATTGTTGTATTGGTCTTGTTCTTATTTACCTATCCGTGACTATCCAGAAATCATAAATATAATGTTTTATAATTAACTATATTTATAAATAAATGATGTAAAACCTGCTAATTTTAATCACAACATTAGTTGCATTTTATAATGATATACACCCTAATAACTAGCACCACAAAAAAGTATGAGGCATCAGCTTTACTTCTAAAATATTCCTTCATACAGCTTTGTAGTCAACTCTCTTACCTCAGATTTAGGGCATTTACCAATGTGTTGTTATTATAGATTCATTTTACCTGTAACACAGTTAAGTGCAAATAGGATTCTTCTTTTCAATGTACGATTTTTGAGATTCATCTATGTTATTTATGAATCAGTACATGATTGATTAGGATGTTTCTATTAATATAAAATTATTTTCAATGAATCCGATTATGGACACGTGGCTATTTTGTGTTTTGATAATTAATAATAAAGCTAGTAGGCAAATTTGCGCACAAGTCCTGTAAGGGCATATGCTTTCATTTCTCAAGAACGCCAAGCACTGGAATTGCTGGGTCATGTGATCAGGTTTCCGTTTCTAGTCGGGGTGTTCCGTTTCAACACCATGCTGTTCTGAACCCAGCGGGTCCTCGCGATGGGAAGCAGCCTTGTGGACTGCAGAATCATTAGCAGCGTCCTGGACTATGCCCAGCGAGATGCCAGCAGCACTGCTGCCAATTGTGATGAACAAAAACAACTCTAGACGTTGTCAGATATCCCTCGGGAGGCAAAATTAGTTCCCATTCAAGACTGATTTCGTTTGCAGGAAAATTCCACATCATGTTCGTATGTTATGGTATTTTTTACAGCCCCACTAACAAATATGGGTTTCTCCATATTCCCCATGGTAGGTGCTCTTGTCAGACTTTTTAATTATAGTCACTCTAGTTTATTTTGTATTTCTTTGATTTCTAATAATACCTAAGACTATTTTAATGCCATTTACATGTTTTCTTTTTTGAATTATTTTAAAATATTTGAGCTGTTTGTTTTTTAACAAAATTATTACTGAGAAAAATATAGACTCAAAACAAAAGACTTTATGACAAACTACAGGGAACTCCTGTGCTAAGTTTACTTGGTTTCATTCAGTGGTAAATTTTTTCAAATGTATAGTATGAGAACCAAGGTAACAGAAATGATAGTCCATTATTTTACTCCAATTTCATCAACTTGCCATGTATTAAATTGTGTGCATATGTGTGTATGCGTATGAATGGATTTAGTTCTAAAAAATTTTATCAGGTATTTAGATTTGTATATCCCTCCCCATCAGTCAAAATGCTTAACAGTCCCATCGCCACAGAATCCCTGTTATCCTTTCTGACCACTTTTTCATTCCTCTCCTCTAAAACCTGGAAACCATAGTTCTCTTCATCAATTCTAAATCTTTTCATGGGACAGAGGAATTGGAGGAGGAAGGAGGGAGGAGGAGGGAGGGTGAAGGAGTTGAAAAAAAAAAAGAAAGAAAGAAACAAGCTGTGGTATGTACATGTAACTACTCCCCAAGATGCTGGTAAACAGGATGAACTGCAAAGATGTACTAAGAAAATAAAAAATGAAAAATTAAAAAGAAAATAAAAACTTCTATGCATGAAACCACATAATATGTAATCTTTGGACATAGGCTTTTTTCACTTACCACATTTTCTTGTAAATTCATCTTTTTATCAATGTTCCATTTTATTGCTGAGGAGTATTCCATTGTATGCTTTGCCACAGTTTAATATTGACCTGTTAGAGGATTTTGGAATTTTTTTTCAGTTTGGATCTATCACAAGTAAAGGTTTTTGAATATTTATTTTCACATTTTTGCATGAATATAAGTTGTCAATTTTATTAGATAATTGTACTGAATGCCACTGGTTATATGGTTATATGAAAATTGCAAGTTTATTTTTATAAGAAACTCCCAAAGTTTGTTTAGAGTAAGTACATTGTTTTTTATTCCCACCAAAAATGTATGGGAGATTATGCTTTTTCTTTTACTCTCCAGCATCTGGTATTGCCACTTTGCTTAATTTTAGCCATTCAGACATTTTGTTTGGCTTAATACATACTTGTATTTAAAAGAAATAGTTAATTATGTTGAGGATTTTTAAATGGGGTTGGTTATCTTCAGTGTGACATCCTCTCTTAAATGCTTGTATATATCTTTAGACCATTTTTCTCTTGCACTGTTTGCACTTTTTACTCTTAAGCTTGAAGGTTCTTTATATCCTCTAGATACTAAATCTTGCCAGTTGTCTTAGTTATTTTCTCAGTGTTGGACAAGATAACCAACCCCACAAGTTAAAGGAACAAAGGTTTGTAGAGGTTTCAGTCCAGTCTGCTAGTTCCAAGGTGGGGTGGCATGGCAGACGGGCATGGCAGAGGAGAAACAGTCCATGACATGGCAGGCAGGAGGCAGTGAGCAATCAAGGCAGGAGGGCTATAGACAGATATTTCCAGACCATGCCCACAGTGACCCCCTTCCTCCCACCAGGCTTCACCTCCCAGCATCCCACCCAGCTACAAACCCATCAGAAAACTAATCCAGTATCACAATGCAGTCACTTTCAAAACGTCCCACTTACGAACACATAAGGCTGTGGGGGTACATCTAAATATAAGCCATAACATCCGGTATGAGTATATGGTGTGGAAATATCATTTGAATAGTTCTTTATAGAGTAAACGTTTCTATTTTGTTTTGTTGTTCTTTAAATAATGTATTACTTTAATTTAAATAATGTATTTTTAAATTTAAATAACTTCAATCTCATTCTCTTTCCTCACATGGACTTCTCCTTCCTTGCTCCCTTTCCCCTTGTCTAGATGTGTCTCTTAAGGATATTTGCCAGTAGCTCTTTCTGGCTAATGATCTCGTTTCAACATCCTTAACTTCCTTAGTGTAACTGCTGATGGAAGCTCTGTAAGTAAGGTCACATTTACAGGTTCAGGGAGATAAACATATCTTTTTGGGGGACAACATTCAACTCCCTTCAGTGAAGTCCCATTTGCCAAAGTTTCCTTTGGATTCTTTTTTTTCTAACTTTTATCATTTGAGATTTTTCTCTTTTTCTTTTGCTTCAAGAGCATTTTAATTGCTTTTTTTTGGAGCACTTTTGTGATGACTGTTATGAATCCTCTTCAGTTAATCTTAGCATTGTCGGTATCACTTCATTGCCTCTTCTCATTTTTGTTGCTATTTTCTAGGCTCTTTGTATGATGGGTAATGGATTGTTGCATCCTAGATATATTGGTTATGATGTGAAGAGAAAATGGAATGTATTCAAGGATTTTTTTTTAAAGCAGCCAGTCACTACATTTCCTTGTAGCATGCAGACTCACCATATGTATGCAGACCACGCTTCCTATGGTGAGTTAAATTTCACATCCTTTCTGATATGGTTTTGGTGTGTTTGGTTTACCTAGTGGTGCTAGGAACATGTTCTGATATTGATTTTGTTTGTAATCTCCGTCAAAGAAAATGGATTCTCTAGCTTGGTCCTGCCTGAGAAGCTTATTTCAGGGAGGGTAGTCTCAGGCCTAAAGGTACAAAGATACTTCCCTTAATGGAAACATTTTATGTTGATGTTCTATTGCCCTCCCAGCCCTGCTCCCCACTTCAGTAATGCTCCTGGGAATGTGTGCAAAGTTTTAGACCTACAGATCAGAAAAGTATACTGAAACTAAATTCCTAGTCGTGGGTCTCTTCTTCCTAGGGTTGCATTGTACCAAGTGGTACCTGGAAGAATGCGTATCTTAGCAAATTTACCTGATAGATTCTTTGTGCCATTAGGTTCAACAGATATTGTCAGTGAGCTACATCTTTGAACTAGGGGAGGAATGAGCCCACCTGGACTGTCCTCTGCTGCTAGACAGGATTGGGAAATTCTGGCCGTGAGTTACCTGCTTTATCAAATGCAGTATGTAATACACCCTATTGTCACTTTTCTCCTCCAGTCTTGGGGCCCTTTGCTTGTCTTGTCACCATTCAGAGTTCTCCATTGATCAACTTCTTTTGTCTCCAGGGTTAATAGTTCTACTCAGCATGGGAGGCCTGAGAGAAATGGACTATCAGAAACCTGCCTGGACTTGAGTTCTCAGTTCTACTTAGAGCAATTTTTAAAAAAAGAAAAAAAAATTGACTTGATCTTTTTTATTCCAGTTTTAGAGACACATATATGTACATATTTCTGTCTAGCAGAACTTCCTTCTGTCTAAAGAACTTTTAACGTTTCTTGTAGAGTTGCTTTACTCTAAGTAAATTTTCAGATCTTCACCTTTTACCACGTTTTCACTACGTACAGGAGTCTGGGTTGATCGGGCTTTGCTTCTTTGTTCCTGATCATTTTTAGAATGTCCATTATTGTGGATTATATGGTCCCTGGAAAAAAAGCTAATGCTTATCATTCTTTCTTTATCCATTACAGTGGTGCCTCAGTTCATGAATTTAATTTGTTCCATGCTTCTGGGGAAGATGGCACTGGTCATGTTTGGCACCCTGTGCGAAATTATGAAGCAAACAAACTGAAGCAAAATTTTGCCTAATGCTTCTGTTAACCAACCGAATATTTTGCCAACAGAAGCATTCATGAATCATGGTATTACTGTTTCGGGTGTGTGTGTGTGTGTGTGTGTGTGTGTGTGTGTTCGTGTTCAAGGTGTGGTCGAAAAATACAGTGACTGTTTAAATTTTAAAATATATATTAGAGTAAAAGCCATATGGCCGTTAATCCCCTCACCTTTCCCTCTCAAATCTTGGAACACACTTTTCTCATCATTCTTGCCACTTTCTGAGGCAGTTCTAGAAGTCCTCTCTTACTATTATCTTTAGTTGGGCTGTCATGCATGGATTCCTCCATGTCCTGAATCAATTCTTTTACCTTCTGTGGCCATTTTGAATTTTAGGAAAGAGGCAGAAGTCACAGAGTGCCAAATCCAGTGTATAAGGTGACCGGGTGTACAATGTTATGGTTTTTACAAACTCAGTTTTCAGCTGGATGACGTGGGGTACCAGCATTCACTGTACTTTTGATCGTACTATTAAAGACATTCACAGCAGAGGACTTCCAGCATGATGAAATTAGTTTGTTGGTGGTTGTGGTTGTTGGGGTTCATCAAGAAAAAGCCTAAAAGAAGTGTGAACTTTCCATAAATCTGCAATTTCTGAGGGATTTACGCTTTAACACTAACATCGGGCCTTTAATCATATGGCAAAACACCATTTCTCATTCTAATGATTCTTAGTGCTCCTAGATTTCAACTTTGTCATTGGAATCCAGGAATTTGATGCATTCAAGCAGATCATTAAATTGCAATCTATTTTCCTTATTGTAATGTGAAAATAATAGGTTTTCAATCTCTTTATTTCTGAGATAAGAATGGAAAGCTTTCTTAAAAATTTTATAGGGATATATATTTAACAATGTAACAAAACCTGATAGACCAACCACTCAACCCATGAATTATTAGCTCATTACAAAAAGTGCATCTAATAATGTACTCTTCTCTTTGATATTTCTCTGTCTTTAGTAAAATGAAAACATTATTTAATTGTCTTTATCACATTATTACCTTCTAATTTTAGTTTCAAAACACATACACAGCAAAACATACACAAATATTTTCAACGTATTTCCAGTTTGAAAATATTTTGCTTTTCTTAATTAATTTTTCTGCTTGGGCATTAATTACACTGGTTCTTGATAATTCACCCAAGATGACTAGTTTCTATTCTCCTCTCCAGCACAACAAAATGGTTTCATGTAAATGTAAAGGAAATGTAAATGTAAAGGAAAAGAGTTATATTCAAAGCAAATAATTTAACCAATTTTCAGTAGAATAATCAGAAAATATAGTTTATTTCACCTTAATAAGTCTCAAATATTTAATTCACTTGGCTTGCAAAAATTTAGAATATTACTAAAATTATATTTTTCTTATTTTTAATCTAATATAATAAAGAAATATTTTGAATTAATAATTTACAGAAAGACAACAATATTTGATATTATAGGCATTGGAAAATTTAAGGTCCCCAGAAGAATTAAAATCGTCATACCATAGGGACGTATGCACAACCATGCTCATAGCAACACAATTTGTAATAGCTAAGTCTTGGAAACAACCTAAATGCCCAACAACCAATGAATGGCTAAAGAAGATGTGGTTTTTCTACACAATGGAGTACTACACAGCTGTAAAAAAGGATAAACTAGAGTCATTCGTATGTAAATGGATATTCCTTGAGAACATACTTTTAAGTGAAATAAATCAGACATTCGTGAGTACACATCGAATTCTCTCTCTGATATGAGAAACCATAACTGTAAATAAGGACAAAGAGGTGTAATAGATATTATATAAAAAGAAGATAATATACAAAGGAGAGGAGTACTAGAAAGAAAGAAGGGGAGAAGCAGAAAGGCAAGAAAGGATAGAAAAGGAAAAGGGAAAATATGGAAAACGATGAATAAACCTGCTGTAAATAGGGAGGGAGGGAACAGAGGGAAGGGGTGGGGAAGGGGGGGAGAACCAAGATGCATCATGTACAGGTACAAAATAAATGTGATGAATGTAACCATTATATGTAAAATGTACCAATACATGTTCTTGGTTTAAAATAAAATTAAAAAAAAAGAAAATTTAAGGTCTATGACAGCTTTATTTGCACATGTACTTTTTGGTGGGGGGGTGCTAGGGATCAAACTCAGGGCCTTGCGCTTGCTAGGCAAGTGCTCCACCACTGAGCTAAATCCCCAGCCTTCACATGTACTTTTAAGCAAGAAAGGTTGAAGGTAATTCAATTGTGCTTTTAATACTAGTGCTTTGATGCTTTATTACCGTATAAACTTCTCTTGAAAAGATATTTCTCCTAGCATTTTTGTAGGTGCCAATATAATTTTTGGAATAATTTTTTCTTGGAAAACTTGAACTTGGCATTATATTCATTTAACTTTTACATACAAGCATAAAATGTTATTGTACTAAGATGTTTAAATTCTAGTTAGGTGATGGTTATTAAATCCGGAATATCATCAGAGAAAATTCCCATTCTCCTTTCTCTGTCAATGAGATTAGTCAGATCTGTGAGTCTACTATAGAGAGAGTTGTCACGGAACATAAGGATTAGGTACTATTTGAACTAGTAAACATATATTTCATGCTTTACATTTGGAAAATGAACAGTGTGTTGTGGAAACTGATTCTCCATGAAACTGAGTCCTGTTTATATTTAGACATTATTGTAGTCAGCTCTTAGAACAGATCTTACACTTGAAATCTCAATACATCATTCACCACATATTAAAAATAAATATGCCAAATATCAATGCAAAAAAAATTAGTGGAACCACCTGAAATGTACAAATGACTGCCATTGTCAATTTTATCCATAACAGATAGTCTGTAAAAAGTCACTTACCTAGTAGAACTTTCTATGATTTTATTTTGAATCTTACATAATATTATCTTTTTCACTAATGTCTAGTTAAATCAAATAAAACCTAAATCAATAAAATTGGCAAGACATAAAGCACTGACTCTTCAGAAAATACTAGTTAATGCCAATTTAGCCTAAAGCTGAGATCTGCGGTGAGAGAGTGGTCGATATTCAGAGCAGGTGCTAATGTATAACAAAATCAGACCGCAAATATATTAACACTAGAGAAATGTCAATGTCAGAAATAAATTCACTCCAACTTGCTTGTGTTTGCAACTCTAGGATAGGACTGGAGCTCCACCTGTGCTATACTACACCTAACAAAATAAAGAAGACTCCTTCAGTAAACTTTGAGCTCTGTGGAAATCCGAAATCAAACCCCGGCTGGCAGAGTAATTGCATTTCTCTCCCGGCCACTGTGGAGCTGGTGTGATGTTGATGAAACACGGAGGTAGCAAAACAGACATCATCAAATGATTTTACATGTTTCTGGGAAGGATGACTGGTTTAGATGTGGTGAGTATTTATGAGCCTGAGTTTCTCGGGATCACCCTGCCAGTGCTTTCTGCAAAGTTTTATCTCAGTATTGAAAAATAAGAATCAAATCATTTGATCATAACACTCAGGAGACACTTTTTGGATGTCCTGGCAGGCGAGGGCTGCCACTACACGGAAATTACCTTTCCATTTCAAGTAGTGTACAAGATCACAGAATGATGGTTTCTCAGAAATTACATAAATACTGAGGACAAAAAACAGTTTCAAACTATTGTTTACACATATTATAAAATACATATGTTCATTTGAATACTTTAATAAAGAGAAGCTTGTTGCAACATGGCATATTCATTCCCAGAACTCTCACCTGTTGCCTTCTAATCTAAGTGATTCCAAGTTTGTATTAACTCTAAAAACTGACTTCTAGCTTCCACACTTTAAAAGCCTTTGGGGGCCACAACTCTGAATAATTTCGTACAAGAATTGATGGCAACATTTACTCATTATATTATTTGCACCATGTTGTGGTTTGGATTTAATATGTCATCTCCTAAATCTCATGCATTCAGAGGTGGAGATTTGGAAGGTGATTGGAACCTGGGGGTGTTATGCTCATCAGTAAATTAATTCACTGACAAATTCATAGATGAATGAGCTCTTAGGAGGTAGGACCTAATCAGAGGAAGTTGCCATTATGGGTGTGACTTGGAAGGGTGCATTCTGGTCCCCACCCCCTCCCTTCTCTCTCTGGGAGGCTGCCATGAGTGGAGTAGATTTCCAGCACCAGCCCTTCATTTTAATCCTTATAGTCAACCATCCATGGACTGAATCCACTGAACCAGCAAGAGGAAATAAACTTCTTTTCCTTTCATTTGCAGGCATCGTATATTTTGCCCAAGTGACTGGAATGTGACTAATACACACTGATGACATAGAAAGAGATTTTCTGTCAAAGAAATTATTTGCCAAAGTTGATGATAAAATACTGAAAGATATTGAAACTGTCATTGTCCTTATGGTAAAAACCCCAAATCATTTATTTGTTCTGTAAATTGAGATTTTGATGCTAATTTATATTAGTCTATCTTCCTCACTCATCACTTCCCAAATTGTAGTTTTAATTAGTCAACTATTTTTATTCTTCAATATGTTTTTGTCATGTTTGGTTTTGTTTCTCTTCCTTTGCTTTAAAAGATGTCCCAGGCCTCTGAACACTCACTTCTCACACTCCTTTAGTAGATTCTGTAACTAATCATCGTTGGGATTCTCTCGTGAATCATATGCCCTCCAGGATGCCATGTCTTTATGCTATGAATTATAACCTTGGTATTTGTCATTTTTTTTTAATTTTATATTATTTGTTTATCTTTGAACTAAATGAGTTCCATTGAGAAAGAAGTTTTTATGCTCGATGTTTGGTTAGCAGTGTGCCTGGCACAAAGCAGTTCATACGTGTGTGTGTGTGTGTGTGTGTGTGTGTGTGTGTGTGTGTGTTTGCTAAAAGTATAAATGTCTGAACTTCATTTCTTCTGGAGAAAAGCGTAAAATCAGAATTCTCGGGTTCATTTGCCAGCTCCCTTATTTACTAGTTATGAGAAAATGTTGTGTAACTTCCCTGAGGGCTGAGTGTCAGTTTCCTTTTCTGTGAGATGGAAATAATCAGGGACCACAGCTCACTGAGCTGATTAGAGTATTTAATACGATTGTAGTTAAAACTATAACTGGTATAATTATAATTAGTTTTAAGGGAAGATACATGAGTAAATAAAAGAATAAATTTTCTAATGCAATTTAAATATCAGTTTGATTTCAATTATTCAAAAGGAAGACAACACGGAAATTACACGTATCAGATTCCTTATGTGAAGAACGCTGAGAAGAAATTCATCAGTCAGGCAGGTCTGGAAGCCTGAAATACAGATCCGTGAGCTCTGACTTTGCAAAGACATGTGCAACGGTTAAGCTTGTCAACTGATTGGCTTCTGAGATGTCCAGGAGGTTAGTAAAGCACACTTTTGTGTATGTGGAAGGGTCCCTGGGTGTGACTTTGATGATGATATCTGATTCCTGGACCCTTCTTTTTGCTTTCTTTTTCCCTTTGCTTCCTGGTTGCAGTATATCTTTGCTCTGTCATGTCATCTTCCATGATATTTGCCCTGGAGCCAGTGGCCCTTGGACTGGAACCTCTGAGACTGTGAGCAAAAATAAACTTCTCCTTTAAATCACTGGCATTTTGTTCCAGTAACAGAAAACTGACCAATAAACAATGAGTAATAAAAATCTCTTTCTACAGAATTAGTTTTAAATGCCCTACAGTTCTAAAGAATTCTCTTTCATATTTCAACACACACACACATGCATATTACCCTATATTCTGCACACTGTTATAGATGAACAAATGACTCTCATCAACATTAACATGTTAACAAATGTTCTCCCTTTATTGTTTTCAAATATCTTGGTAAACTAATTCAATGGACAAAAAAATTACATCAAATAACTGCTGATGGTAAAACTTACCCCATCACTTCAAATTAATTTGATCCATCCACACCAAGTATTGCTTGAAGTTCAGTGGAAACCACTTATAGAAACTATTATATTTTAATTTGGCCTTTAAAAATGATCTTCCCCCCAAATCCCTTCCTTACTCCTATTCTCCCGTAGAGGTAGCTATTCACCATATGAAAGGTCCATACCATCACGCAGGTCATATAAAAATGAGTTACTATTTATAAACTGACAAATATTAAATATAGATTATGCCAGATTGCACTGACACCTGACCTACATTATCTAATTTTGTGTTTCTCAAACTAAGCTCTGTGAGCCAATGTCACTAACAGACTCAGCTAAAATGAATACTATTGGTTCATACAAAAGGTCAAGGACTAAAAAAAAAAAAAACAAGTAGTACCCAGAAAGTTCTTTCGAATAAGTTCAATATTGTTAAAATATATATCAATAAATATATGTGACACATTCATTTTAACATTTAATAACAGACCACATAACTAGTGTTGCACAGAATAAATGAATGAATAGGGAAACAGCAATCCTAGTATAGCCTCATGATCACGTGCTTCTGCTTCAGCCTTTTTAGTCACACCTCGTAACTCTGAAGTGCACACGTGTCTCAGCATGTTCTACATCTTCCTATTGTATGTATTCATGCAACCCACCTAGCTATCTTGTTCCCTTTTGTGCTATTTTGTCCCAGCCTAGCAGCCCGATTCTAATCACCTCCTTTTCCATCCCAGCAAAAGTTCAGAGTTGCCATACCAATCACCTTCTCATTCAGATTCTCAACCCACAAAATAATATTTGCTCTTTCATCAGAACGGCACATTCTTTAAGTACAGTGCTCTGTTGGCTTGTTTTTTCTTAGGCCAGTTTCCTTTCCTCTTGAGTGTGTCACACAAAAAGTAAAACCCAACATCAAGGATACCAGTGACAAGCAACATCTCAGAAGCAGCGTGCATGTTACCTCCATGTTCCTAGTCAATGCTCACTCTTATTTTTGAGGGGAGATATTTGAAATCTTCTCAATTTTTCCACAGCCTGTTTCCAAATATTTTTGTTTCCCATGGTTTCCTCGCAAGCCTTTTCTCTCTTGGTGACTAACTCTTTCTTGGTGATTTAATTTTGCCTGAGGACCTTACTCCAGCTACATGTCTTCCTAAGTCCATCTTCCTTTGCACTAACTACTGCAAACTTCAATGAGAATATTCTAAAGCTTCAACTGAACACATTTCCTCCATTGCCGAAACTTCCTATTCTTGCCATGATCCTCTGTCTTCTAGAAAAGCATTGCTCACAGCTACCACTCAGGACTTCCTTTCTCTCAAATTCACATCTGCGCAGCCTCAGGGTGCAGTCATTTTTCTAATCTTGGTTATTCAGACAATTTCCTCTTCATTTTATCTGACTCCAATTTGGCAACATCGTTTCACAGAAAAAGCTCAGTCATTTCCCACGAATTTCCTTGTTGCCTGTAATTCGCTGTCCCATTTACTCCAGCCAGAGCAAATTTTTTAAAAATGTAAATCTCTTTAAACACACCTAGCAATACTTTAGCGCCTTGTTCCAGTCAGAATCAGATGCCAAATCATGACCTGGCATAGCAGTTCTCCTTTTCTTTTCACTCTGCAACTCCACTTTGTACAATCCTTCCCCTTTGGGCCCCTTCCTCACATTGCTCATCTCATTTTTCTTCTAGCTAATAGCTTCATATAGCTCATCTTAAATGCAAACATCATTTGCAGCAAACTTTCTAGACTCTTAGCATTTCATGCAGTTCTTCCATTTGGGGCCTCTTTGGTGTTAAAAATCACACTATAATTTTAAATTTACTTATCTTTTCCCAAGAGTAAATTTAAATTTCTTTAGAAGAAAGATTATATTTTAACACTTTGTTCCACCTTGGAATACTGAATGTCTTAATAGAGTGTGACCAATTAATATTTGAGTAACAATATATAGTGCTTATAAAACAGTCATACAAACATTCATTGCATTAGAAAAACTATGAAGGAGAAATTTAATAGATGTTTTCCCCTTAATCTTCATCAAATGAAAAGTGAGACACCTGCAACCTGTACCTGAATTTCCTGACTTAGTATTTGCTACAGTTTTCATTAAATTTTATCATATAAATCAATCCAAGACTGGAGTCCCACAATAAATAATTTTCATTTCTAATGTTATACCTTTGACAGGTAAGTAACTTCAAACAAGCATCCATTATTCAAAGATTAATTCAAATGTATTATGTATATGCAAAAGAATTGGAAAACAGTCTCAAAGATATACAGATCTGCTCAAAATCTTATATTGGGGACACAGTGGTATCTCAGTTACTTATATCAAATGGTTTTGAATTGAAAATTGTGTTCTGATGCTTGAATAAATTTATTTCAAAATGACTTGTGATGTACCTCTCCAATATTAATCTGCTCCTTACTTTTCCACTTTCATTTTGTTTTGTTTTGACTGGAACATTTTCTACCCAAGCACAGACATTATGCTGATTTTGAACTTCCTCACATGAGAAACAGGCATGCCAATAAATTATCACTGCCCATCTTTGATTTAATGAGTATAAAGTAAAAAAATACACTTGAAAAATACACAGATGTATCTTGCTATTTCTTTTGCTGTTTTCATATTTGCTATATATCTCAGATTTGCATTCTTAAAATGCACTAGAGAAATGCTACTTCCACTTAATAAGCATCAGAGCTCCTACTGTACATGTTACCTGTATTGGGACTTCTAGACAGCTCAGCCACACATAGAACTAAACTACGTGGATATTTTATTCATATCTTAAAAAATTTGATTATCATAGATTAACTCTCGGCTCTTTCCAAAATTATGATACTTTTAAGAGGAAATTTAGATATTCACACTTAATAGCACTTATAAAGTAGCCATTAGCTATAAGATTGTGGCAAAGTATAACAATTCTTTTCTAAGACTGTATCCATATGGACTAACCCTCCTGCCCTCTGGAAAAAAAAAAAACAGGGGTCTGTATTTTGATCAGTGCTTAGTTACATCCTTCATATAGGATTACAGCTCTTTGTTTTGAGCTTCTGGTTGATTGGCTCATATAGCAATGAGAAAAGTAGAGAGAGGTCATCGACAAGATGTGAAATCAGTGTTACCAAAGTCTATTTGGGTTTTCAGTCTTCTTGCCCTGTAGCAGTTACATCAGCTCTGTATCTGAAACACTAAACCTGTAGTTGTTTTTTCTGGCAAAATACTGGCTTATCATGGATAAGTTTGGACCTGTCTTGATTCTGTTTTGGATGTGTGTTTTCTCTTCTCTTTTTTTTTCCATTTAGTAAATCTCTAGTGTTTTGTGTACCTGACTCAACTCCTTAGTTGTTTGTGGCCTATGACCTCACCCCTACATATAGTGGGGTTTATAGTCCAGTGTCCATGAAGGACATCCCTTCTTTGGCCAGCAGTTTTTTTCCAAGTTATTGAGAATTTCAGATCCATCATCTATTTAGTCTGTTTCTCTTCAAATGTTTATCTCCTACAGTTTCTGGACTCTCTGTTCCACTCGATAAATGTTAGGGTCACAATGATTCTTTCTCAAAGTCTGTAGTTTCAAACAAAGAAAAAACAAACCATAGAATAACAATAGGAAGATAACGAAGGAGGAAGATGATGAAGATATTGTCTTTTTTAGGTGAGTTCCAGTATCTACCTAAGTTGGGCGATCTTGAGTAAGACAGGTGGCGACACAAAGGTGCGAGGTATGTCCAAGATGAGCTGCCTCCTACTTTCTACAAAGTGAAGATAATTTTGCTAATCTAAAAAAAGTGTGGTTTTTAGGGAATTTTTACTACACATTTGTCCAGGACCCCGAAGTATAAAATATTTTGATTATAAGAACCATCCTCGGCATCGGGACAAAGGCAGGAGAGCAAGACATCACCAATTAGTGCCTTGTCATCACGGCTGTGCCCTGAAAGGCAATTCAACAACAATCAGAAGTAGGTACGGCCCACGCCAGTCTAATATTCCATTCAGTTTGACTAAATTTCCAGATGTATTTCTTTCTGCTATAGGCTTCTGTTTACTTTAGAAAACTGGGATTATAAACCCTCTTTCTGCCTTTTTGAGATGTAAATCTTGTGTCTTTCTCATTCTGTCAGTTCTCCAATCCTAGAATGTCCTTTCAAAGACCCGGGAGCTATTTCTTTGAAATTAAATGTTTGAGAAAACAGAGCCCCTGTTTCCCAGTGTCTATTTAGGGGTAGGTAGAAGCCTAACTTTGAGACGCCCCGATTGGCAAATGCAGATGGCATCATCACACTGACCAATGTCCCCCAGTATCCTGGCTGCTTTTCTGATGGGTCACTCCAGTGTCCAAAAGTTCTTGGCCTTTTGTTTTGCTGCAATCAAATTCAATCTCTCTCCCTTTATGCAATATTCTTGACCCCTGTTGCAAGAACCTGGTGCAACTCTTCTCTAAAGGAGGCAAAACCAAGTGGCGGGAGAAACAGATGGATTTATTAGTCCCCCTCTCCTGTCCCTGTGGGAAGAGAGGGGAGTGTACACCTGCTTTGTGAAAACAGGAAGGAGTAGAATGATCTTTTCTACTCTCCACCCCCAACACTATTCACACTTTATTTTCCTGGAGCAGAATAGAGTCTAGATGTACAAAAGAGATCATGGAGAGAAAATTAAAAACTATGACTTCTGCAGACTGCTTTAATTTGTCTTGGGCTTGGGAGGAGGTGCAGCAGGGTGCATGCTCACAAACATCAAATGTTTAAAGGGTTTAGAAAGGGAATATTTGTGTAGAAAGCAGATTTTAGACCCTTTCATCTGGTCCCGGAGAATAATACCAAGACTGCCACATACAAGTTAAAATGAAAAATGTTTCAGTTCAATAGAAAAAGTACTTTCGCAAACCCTGAAGTGTTCAAAGATAGGATATGCTAGGAAGAGCTGGAAAGTAGTGAGGTTCACTGGCAAGGACTATAAAGAACATGAGTTAGGCAGTCTGGATTGAAATGTTGAGGAGAGAATTTAAAAAACACATTTGAGGACACACACACACAAATACACACGCTTGTGCACACACGCACTTGTGTGTAGACACCAGTGTGTATACAGTAATTTCCCAAACTGAAAGCTTTTTCTGAAAATATTTATCAGGGAAATAATGAAATACAAACATTGTATTAACAGAACATTGCAGAGGTACATTTTTATGCATTCAAATCCCTTGTGTTAGCAACTTACAGGCCCTACAAAGATAAAGGAAGTATTTTCTTTTCCTGCTGTGTCTGCTGTGATCATTAACAGCCCTTTGAGCTGGAAGAGCTGCATAGCCAAATTCTTTTCTTCACTTTGCCTTCTTAAGTTTATCTCTCACCTCCAATGCATATGAGGCTGTACATCACAGGAAACATAAAGTAGATCAATGACCTTAAGAAACTCAGAAATGGTGGGATCTATGATTTTCAAAATAGATTAAAAGTAGAATGACTTCAGCTGGCCCTGTGGAATGACTCCCCTGGGAAGGTCAGCCTGTGGCCATTAGTGTGATTTGTCCACTTTGTGGAGCCATAAGAAAGTTGTCACTTGCCATGCAGAGTGTGCTCTGCAGGGAGCTTGTATTACATATACAACAACGTACAGCTATAAAACAGGGGGGAATTAAACATTTTAACATTTTAATTTATATCTGGATTTTAATACTGATAAAATTTGTAGTCTGAAATAACAGTGGATAATTTTAGAGTAATAGGTACATAATCTAAGCCTTATTTTGATATAAATAAGATGATTTTTATGGCAGTAGTTTTAACTGGTTTCATAAAAAGTTAACGTTTCTCCTCCTAAAAATTCATGAATGAAAAAGTATTGTTTTTCTTAGGGACCTTGTATTAAGCTGTTTCCCATTTACTTCTGTTACGGTCTCCATGTTGGCATCCACCCAAATTCATACTGGGAACCTAATATTCAATGTAATATCATTAAGAGGCAGGAACCTTGGGAAGTGATTAACTTGTGAAGGATTTGCCATCATGAATCCAGATGAGTTCCATTTCCTCTTCTATTACGTAAGGTGACAATAAGATGCTGCATGTGGCGATAAACCCCAATAGACCTAGAATCTGCTGATGCCTTGATTTTAGATTTAGCAGCCTCCAGATCTATGAGCTATTATTTATAAATTATCCAGAATAAACCATTTTGCTGTAATAGCCCAAAAAACAAGCTGAATTCCTACCAAACTAAAAGCAAATATACTTTATAGTTCCTGTTATACATCAACCATATGACTCAAAATTTAATATGCAGAAGAATATTTAAATATATAAAATGTTTTTAAAATACATAATGTAATAATACATAGTAATCTCATTAATAATGTAAAAGTCTTACTATATACTATAGAATTCTAAGGCACGGTGTTTTTTTTTGTAATCTAAATAGTTTATTCCTGTTAAAAAAACAGCTTAGGTTATTGATTTGCTTAGCCTTCTGATTCTTACCTCCTGCTCTGTTATTTCCAACCATTGTCAACACTAGAACTTTGCAGTCAAATTAAGGTAAAAATCCAGTTTCACTTGAGGTTAGAGACCTTGCCTTACTTATCTAAAGAGTCTCCTCTGCATACTTTCTGTTAAAGCCAAGGAGATATTTGAAATGATAGGATTAAAGTGCTCTGAAATAGAATAATCTTGATCATTGTTTTTATTCAGAGGTGGAAACAAGGGAGAAATTACATAATTATTCATATAACAAATTTAAAAGTATGACTGTCCTTAAAGTGTATACGGTCTTTGTAGTTAAATACAATAATTTGTAATACGGTCTTTGAAGTTAAATATAATAATTTTCATTGCATGATCTCGTAACATTAAATAATTTACAGTAAATTTTTAAATTGTATTATTTTACAGATTTGAATGGAATTTCTAAATATGGTCACAAACATTTTTAAATACACTATATGAAATGGAAAATATTATCAAATAATTCTCGACAAGAAATCCATAAGGAATAAATTTTTCTTATCAGAATTATTATGCCTTTGGTAAATCATATGTTGTTTAAATTTGTATTAATTGACAAATATTTATTTTACTTTTATAATACTTATTTCACATGTGTATTTTTGAATGTGATTACCTAGTAAAAAGTCTCCCTGCTTTATGACAAAATTCCCTTAGATGTTCTTCTTCATGTCAATTGCTAAACACGAGGTTAAGGAAAGGATCCATTTTGGGTTTCCTTATAACCTAGGATCTCTTCCTCTCTTTGTCTCGGTGAAACCCCTTACTGTATCTTTTATAAAATGTTGATCATCATATTCTGTTAGGAAGTCATTTAGTTAGGAAATAGATTGTTTTCTGACACTCCTAATTAAGCAGATATATGCCTATTTACACGATGACACTTGGTACAAGTGTTAATGTCTTGGCTTTCACAGACTCTAATGGAAATCTATCTACTCAATTAGATCTGCTCTGCAGACTGACTTCACGTACAGTGCACACCACCAAAACAAACTCCTCAGTTGTTCATATTACTTATTTATTCAGTGAATAGAGACTATTTATTTACTCAGTGAAATGCACTTTATTACTTTGTGAGTGCAAAAAAGCTTAAGTAATTGTTCCTACACTTCAGGATCTTACAATTGAGTCTGTGACGTTACCTTAAATATAGTGAAAGGAATAATAGTGTATTATTTTCTCCTTAGTTACATGTAGCAAATGCATACATTTCAATAAATAATTAAAATATCACTTACAGAATGCTTACTATATTTTGGTTATTATGGGTAATATTTCACAGGCTAAATGGATTTAAAGTTCACAATAATTCTATGTATTTTGAAATACTTGCATGCTTATTTTACAATTAAATAAAAGCATTGTATTTAAGTTATGGTTTCAAAATCATACATCTTATATAAGGATTATAATGCATATTCCATTGAGTCTGGTTAAAAAAGACAGTAGCATATTCAGATCCATAAGGCAATAAGTACAATGTGTTACTGAAACATAGAAAAGTGGCCAATGTCTCAGTATTATTGGTGCAATCTTCCCAAATAGGTGATATATGTAAGAGATCTCGATGGTAGACAACTGATATTTTGTGAGTGAGGACTTGGTAATGATACCAGTCAAAGTGAAAATATGTTTGGAATATGAGGAGGGGGAAAAAATGACAGTATTTCCAGGTATTCTTGATCAAAGAATATTAGAAAATCTGCGGGACAGATGAGATTGAGAAGATCAATAAGGGAAAGTTAACACATGACCACTCAAAGCCAAGTAAATAAGGCCCTATTATACAATTCATAGTAAAATTATAGATTATGATTTAGGTAAGTGACTTTATAAAGATTATACTTATATTTTCATATTCTTGAGGTCATTTTCTTTGGGGAAGAACTGCAAACCTGGCCATGAATGTCATTTTTGATAGGATAGATACATTGCCACCAACCACACATAATAGTATGAATACCACACCTTAGATAGTACAGCGCTTACCCTATGTGTGTCTCTTTTGTCACAATTCAAACTTATGAAAATCGAATTACAGTAACAGCAGTGTATAATTTTAGTGGTATATGAAAGTAAAATGAGAGAGAGATAGTCTAGTATTCAAGGGTATGAAGGAAACAGGTATTTTAATGTACTACTGGTGAAAATTTAATCAGTGAACTACTTCTGAATGTTATTCAAGTTTATATACAGATATGACACATAATTAAGAAACCGAATATATATTTGTAATCTTAGATGATATATTTCCTAAAATTTATCATAGAGATATTTTCATAAATTTGATAATACTCAAATATGTATTTAATATATAGCTCTTTATAATCCAACAGTGAGAACTTAAATATCCATTAATATGGCATATTTGATTCATAGTAAAAATAATTTTAGCCACTTATGACCTGATATGAAAATATATCCATGATACATTTCCAAAGAAAAGAGTATCATGAAAAGTAACATGTACAATATAAACCAAATTGCATTTAAAAGTAAAAAATTATATTTCAATATATATACTAGAATTTTAAAAATAATATTGACCTAAATGTAGTTATCTTCATGTGGGAGAGTAGACTCTGGAGCATTAAATTTTCTCTAAATTATATAATTATATAATACCTAAATTTTTATAATTTTCTTTTATTTTTAATTAGGGAAAAGTATCATTTATACATCTATGTATTCTATTTTTCTCTATATAAGGAAATAATAAGTCTGTCTTGGTAAATTCACAAGACTGTTGCCAGGTCAAAATAAGACAACATATGAGAGTTCATGTGCAAATATGAAGGGCTGTGCAAATATCACCAGGAAATTTCTTGCTAGAAGTCAACAACACTTTTGTACTGAGGAATGGATGATGGTCAACACCACACATTTATCTATCTTTTTCATATTTCTTAATATAAGGCCTTATTGTTGTGTTGACTTCACTTACTTAAAAAGTAGTTGTGAATGAGGATTATAATATCTTGAAGAATAATTACAGCAAAATAAATTTCTACAATAAATTTCATTTTGGGCTATGAGCAATCAAAATGAACTATATTGATGATGTCTTACAGAGAAGACATCTTGAAAAAAACTGCTTATTTGAATAAATTTTGAGTATAAATTATTACTGTTCTAAGAATAAGAGAATTTCCAAACAATGCTGCTACTCCCTTTGAAAAATTATCTTGTATATTTTTGCCTTTTTCCAGGTTTATGCCAATAGTCTCTAAATTATGGCAGTCAAAAGGATTGCAAAAAGACTGCATGGAGAATAAATTTACCATTGATTTTCAGCCAGATTTAAGTTCCACTCGTTCATCCCAAGGTTATAATGTCTATATTAAATACCAGGAAACTTTTTGAAAATTGAGAAAGTATAGGTTATCCAAACCATCCATCTACTGTATAGCATCTTAACTGCCAGCCTATAACAGAGAACACAGATCATAAGACGTAACACCCTTCAGCTCTCATTCTCCAAGAAGATGCAATACTTCATTTGGAAATATTTGATTTCAATGCCAATCAGTTGATGAAAGACATTAAATTTGGCTTTTTGTTCGTGTTTTTTCTCCCTTTACCAAGATTTCCTTTATATGTGAGTGTCT
Source organism: Hystrix cristata (assembly GCA_004026905.1). Lineage (NCBI taxonomy): Eukaryota > Metazoa > Chordata > Mammalia > Rodentia > Hystricidae > Hystrix > Hystrix cristata. The sequence continues at coordinate 43,603 of PVJO010009109.1, forward strand.
GAATCCAATAGCAATAATTATGCATGTCTCCATAGTCTGTAGGACGATACTCACTGAGCTGTCTGTCTTCTGCACTTACTAAGACATTAGTGTATTCTCAGAGGTGTGCGGCTTTGGGAAGAACATGGACCAATAGAATCAAAAGTGAAAAGAAAGAAGTTGGAAATTTAGCTCAAGGGGTAAAGCGCTTGCCTAGCAAGCTCAAGGCCCTGAGTTCAATTCCTAGCACCTCCCCCCCCCAAAAAAAAGAATCCAAAAGTGAAAAAAAAGATGCACTCCGAGACAGAGAAAATGTCCGAAGATAATGCAATATTATGAAAATACCTGCAAGTAAATTGGGGATTCCAACAAGTAAGGAACTGACTCATGAGATCTACAAATGGTGAAAAGAATTCAGTATGGTTGTGAAAGCAAGTTAGACCACGAGAAGGGTGCTGCTGAGTTGTGAGAAGCGACTCAGAGGGGGAGGATTGGAAAGACTACAGAATCAGAAAAACTAGATCAGTGTAGGTGAAGAGGAATAGAGAATGACACGAGGAAGCATTTTCTCTGGGGAAAACTTGGAATTATAAGCATAATTTTCATGAACATTCTGTATCTACTGAAAATGTTCAGAAAATTCAAATACATGTATCTTTTAAAGACCTCATTTATGAAGACATACATTAATCTGCATATGAACTGCACATTAATAATTAATATGTCTGTGTGATAAATGCATTCAAATCTCAAACATTTTCCCCTTCATACATTCAGGCAAAATTGCTCCGGCAAATTCTCTCTTTGCATCATTTTCCAAAGAACTCCAAATATTTCTATTTTCTAGTTTGTTTTATACATCTATATATTTTCATATATTATTATTAAGCCTCTTATATAACATGTACAGCTTGAAATTTTAGGCTATAAAACAGAATTCCAGAAAAGAAACACAAACTGCCAAATGTGCTTATAGAACATAAATTCGGGTGGTGATCATCGAATAGATATCAGTTAGATCTTTTCAAATTCAGTGAAATAATGAGCCTTTTTAATTCTCAGGAGCACTCTGCAAACTTTAGCTCTACAGTTCTGAATTTTTAATAATCATTTGCTGTCCTCAAATTATCGTATTCTTAACAACAAAGTTTTATTTCCTTTTACCACTTTATAAAGTGCAGAACATCATCTGAGTATATTTGTGAAATAAATGCTTTAGAATATCATTCACGATTATAAGTGAAGGGTTTATTGCATCTTTCTGTTTTTTCGCTAGGCCCATAACAGAATGTTAAATTCCTTTTTGAACTATTTTACCAAATTGAGTCACGGTGAGACAGCATCTGAAAAACAGGAGGGCGGGAAGGGAAGGGTGAAAGGGAGGGAAGAGATGGGGGGAGGCAGGAAAAAGGAGGAAGAGAAAGAGAAAGAAAAACTAGGGAGAGGGAAAGAGAGAAAGACTGAGAGATGAGGGGAGGAGAAGGGAGGGGACAAAACGGAAGGGAAGAGGAGGGGAGGGGAGGGGACGGAAGGAAATAATTCATGATATGGGTCTATGCTGCCAATCACTCTCATTCTCGCAGCTACAGAATCTTTCTTTTATACTGGTGAATATACTCAAAATGGATGAAACGTGCTGCGCTTGAAATATACATTCTGTGGCCACAGGATTTAGTTCTCATAAGAGGCATGAATGAAGAAACAAACAGAATATTTTTAAAGAATATCTTTTCTACTCGCCTTTTAAGAATTCAGCTTAAAAGAGGAATTTCAATGTTCTATCCACAAAAACACACATTTGAGGCAATAGATATTCTAATCAGCCTCATTTTATTTTTATACAACGTGTGCATGTAGTGATACGTTACATTATACCCTATAAATCTATGAAATCATTTTTTCCAATGAAATGCAAACAAACAAAAAACAAAATAAAAATGAATCCAGTTTAAAAGTGGTGCTTTTTGCCTCTTGTGATCCTAGATGACTCTGTGTCCCAAATGTGTGAAGATGGCCGCTGAACCACAGCTGTGATGACATCGGGATGGTTTGTCAGCCTCTACGGGCTCCAGAGACAGGGACAGTTTACTCACTGGAATGGTGGTAACATAGTACCATTATTCTACTGTAGTCATATAGAAAATCGTGTAGAAGACTTGAAAGGGAGAGACTCAATTATAAAATGTGACATAATAGAACATAAGAATATATACTACTTTCTGGAATCATCACTTAACCCTGCTGATGATTAAATTAAATATCTGCTTCCATTATTAATATGTGCAAATCACTAATATCCTTGCACATCCCTCCTTGTCTTCAATATACTTGATTAAATGTTCTAGAAATTTCTCGCCCTGTTACTTAAGGACTCTGATATATAAGCAGAGAATAGAAAAAAAACTAGTAGATTTAATATTAGTTGAAATATCAAATGAAAGTATGAAAATTTCAAAACCAAACATTCTCACTGACTTTTATCAAAGACTGGTCCTTGTTGTTCCATGAAAAACTTATTTTTTATTTTATTTTTCTTCTTCAGGAATTCTTCACAAGTTGTATTCATTCTTATTTTCTTTATTTTTTTTTAACAAATACTCATCTAGCACTACTTGGCAGAAGCAGTGCAGAGCGATCCCTGCCCTCATTGACACCTCTTAGAGGCTGTAAATATTAATCTAGAAATCACAAAAATCATAAGTGTGCAGCCATGGCAATTGCTGTGAAGAACTAAGAGCATGAAGAAATTTTGCCTGAGAGAATGGTCACTGAAGAATTCCCCCAAATTAGAGGCTGGGCAGAAATTAACTAATCAAATGTGTGTATAAATTGGTCCACATCATAATTAAAAGTATTTGCAATGGAAGGAATTTGTCAAATACTAATTACACTGTTAAGGAAGATTATTCTAGTACAAAGGGAAAGAAAAAGCATGTTGGACACGAAGAGACATGACATCTAAAGTCATGTAAAAGTTTCACATATAATTTACATTTTTCTGCTCACTGTATCATTGTTAGGTTTATCTTTAAAATATGTATTTCATTGAAATTTGGAGATAAATTTTTGTACTCTTAAAAATGTGTCATTTGTAGCATTGTGTTTGTATACACACATATAAACACATATAAAATAATAAGCTTTAAGTACCTTTTATGGATTATGATAAATAACACTCCATGACTTTCTTTCCTCAAAATTAGGTAAGATATTTTATATTCAGAAATTAACCTACAATGAATAGAATTTGCACCTTCCATTTAGATTCAGTTAAATTTTGCTTTAATAGGGTAATATAAGTATTGCAAAAATGTGTTTACTAAAGAAGTGGGGTATTCTGTCATGGTATATGAAGCTGCTAAGTATTTCCAAGTTATTACGCTTCATAGTTCATGTACAATCGAAATACATATTATTACTATTTCAATATCCATAAACGGTGAAAATAATATATATATATATATATTTTAGTGCTGGGGATCGAACTCCGGGCCTTGCACTTGCTACGCGAGCGCTCTCACCACTGAGCCAAATCTCCAGCTAATAAATTTGAACTTTAGAACATTTTTCACCGGTATGGTTATATCTAGTTATGGTTTATATGCAGATGTACCCCCAAAGCCTCATGCAGTCAGAGGGGGTTTGGGGAGATGATTAGGACTCGGGGCACTATGCCTACGGGTGGGCTAACTCACTGACGAGTTTATAGCCGACTTGCTGTGTGGGGGTGGGAACGAGTTAGAAGTGGCAGGTCACTGTGGGAGTGACGCAAACGGCTGCGTGGCGTTTCCTGACCGCTCCCCTGATCCTCTGCTCCCTGGCTGCCAGGAGGCGAGCGACTTTCCTCCCCACAGACCTTTCCATCGTGCCGCTAGTCATGCAGGGCCTGCCACTTGTAAAACATGACACGAAATAAAATTCTCCTCTAAATTGCTGGTGTCTGGTACTTTGTCTCAGTGACAAAGAAAGTGACTAACCCAGATGCTTTCTTTGTATCTCTCTTGACCTTGGATTATAAATAATTTCGTGCTGCAAGAAAATGTGCTTAATCAAATAACCGTGATCATGCAATTAATTTTCAATAATTTAATTTTTTGTTTGTAAATTATTATCTTTTTTTTATTTTTACCAAGAACATGTATTGGTACACTGTATACATGATGATCCCATTCATCATGGCTAATTTGTACCTGTACATGCTATATATTTCATTTGTGCTATTTTATTTGAATAATGTTGGGAGAGTTAAAATGATTTTGATTTCTCTTAAAGTATCTCAAATGTCTCACTATTCTCCAAAAGCCATCTAATGCCAATGAGACCACAGAGCCTTTTACAAATACTACAACTGGAGATAATTTGTCTCACTTGTAAGCACTATTACATTTTAATTCATTTCGCAGTACTTACTTCCCTGCCCTTTGCAAACTTTATGTTTATTTTTCATATCTCATGAAAAGATTCTTTATTAGAATTGTCAACTCTATCAAAAGCGCCCATTGAAATGTTTTTACTAAGTGCTGAATAATATTAAGCTGTAGTTTAAACCTAGTCTATATTTTTATTAAACACAGACGGCTTTAAAATCACAGTATGGCTTTAAAGCATCATTCCTAGAGTTTGGGATCTAATACAAAGTAAAAATATAAAAAATAACTTCTAAGTACAACAACCCTTCCATGAACAGCAATTCCAAACAATTAAATAATTTGGGTTTGAATGTAAGCAAAAGCAACTTGAAGCATGGCCTTGGTGGCTCTTGCCTTGTCCGCTGTATGCGTCCCTCTCATACTGAATAGGACTGACGTGAGGCCCACAGGATAGTGTCAACATGGCAGAGCCTGATGTTTGAAGCTAGGCAATCAGGAGATTGTGAATTTTGCTTTGCCTGCTTTGGACTCTTTGCTCTGGGGGAAGCTGCCCTCTGAATCACTGCACCAGCTGTGTGTGGAGTTCCATCCTTAGAGGAACTGAACCTTCTGCCAAGAGCAGCAAACAGCTGAACCCCTGCTGCCAACAGGCAAGTGACTATGCCCTCCTGGAAAGACGTCCTGCAGCCCTTGCGAAGACTTCAGTTCAATGCACCCCTTGCCAACACCTTGAATACGACTCACAAAATACGTTGAGATAAAACCATTCAGCTGGGCCTCTTCAGTATTCTTGATCCTCAGAAAATGTGGGAGGTAATGCTAAGTATACTCAATGAGTTACTTACTAAGCTAAGCATGTTTTTTGTCTTATATTATTTATCTTCTACAAGAATCCTATATAATATTATCACATCTGACAGATGAAAATTATTCAACCTTAACATTGTGCTGGAAAAAATCATTAAAAAATGAAGTCAAAATTCAATTTCCCATTTGACCAAAATCCTATGCACTAAGAACGTCTTGCTGTAGACAATGTATTTTCTTTTTTTTTTTTTCTTTGTTGAGGGAGGTGCTGCTGGGGATCGAACTCAAGGCCTTGCACTTGCAGGCAAGTGCTGTAACACTTGACCTAAGTCTCCAACCCCAGCAATATACTTTTTCTGAGACAGCACATGCTGAAACATATTTGGTGACATATGATATAAACTTATACATCACTGAGAATATGAAGTTATTCATATTTAGCAAAATGTAAGTGCCAAGATGAATATTTACATTCTATATATATACACAAAAGTGAGGAATCAACATGGACTGGAGGTATTCATGACATTCTACTTGATAGCCAAGGTTGAGCTAAATCTTGATGGATGGTATGTGATAGCACACTAGAGGATCCAGAAATACATTCTACAAAATATCAGAAATTACAATTCCCTGCCTGAGAGAAAGACAGAATTTCCATGCACTTTATGTTCAAAAGTAGTGGAGATAGAAGATATAAAATGCAGCTTACAGTAAGAACATGACAAGAAGTAAGTAACTATTCAAAATTTAATCCTGTACTCAGTAATAGTTGAAAATTTTTCTGTTGAGAAGACATTTTATATTAGTACATTTTAAAGAGATCAACAGAAATATATATGTGAATAAACTGAAATAATTAAATTAGATAATGCAACCAGAAATGCATATAAAAATGTAGTTTTGTCAGTTTATATAAAGAAATCATCCAAAGAGTAAGGTTTATGTGTGCAGGTGTGTATGTGTGCATGAACTTGTGCACATTGTGTCTGAGTTTGCGGTAGTGTGGAATATTTGAATAAAATATATAAAAAGTCACAAAATGCAGGACCATATATCTCTTATATCTAACAAACTAATACATTAATTTAGAAAATAAACAGGCAAAGTAAAAACATTCAAACACATTATTTTAACTACATATTTCATATCGATATATGTTTTCCTAAATGATATCTTGATGAAAAATGAATCATGCAAATAAAAGTATAACAAAAAAATGTTTAGCCAATAGCAAATTTGAAATTTATAATTATTGTTGGAGAAAGGACCATTTGTCTGTGTGTTTAATGAATAATTTTAAATCATCAAATACTTGTCAGGGGACTAAATATTACCAAGCATACATAGTAAATCTAGATTTCAGAACACACCATATAATTTATTTAGTTAAAGATGCAACTGTAAACCACTTTGGAAACATCAGAGGTTATCGACCAGAGCACCTGATGTGAGTAAAGCAAAAACACCGTGAGTCGGTAAGCCCAGAAGATAAGCGAGTTAGTCAATAAAGAATCAAGTGAGGTGCCAGCGAATGTGAAGAGTTACTTTGGTTCAGTCAGGTGCTACTGGAATCCATCAAAAACTAATCTAATGAAACTAGCTGAAAGCAAGGCTGAAACTAGGATCGCCTTTGAATTGAGCAAGCATATACTTTTACTGCTAAATCTGTCACATTAATTTATCTACTTTTAAAGGAGAACCATCCCTATCAAATAGATAAATATTACTAAATCAGCTGGCGAGTGACAAATTAACATTTTAAGAAAACATCCATAAGCCAGTGTGTCTTAGATTACAATATAAGATATATGGTAGTAAGCATATGTGAGAAATTAAACAATTTCTCACCAAATTTTTAAAATTAGGGATTAACATTTTAATTTTAATGTAAGCATATTATAAATCATTTATGCCACCATTTTATAAGTGCCTATTTATGTTATTATATATTATATTACAAAATATTATTTACATTTATGTATATGTTATTTATAATATGTATATAATCACCTTCATGAAATTTTTTAATGATTATTACCATTTGGTCCAGACAATGTCAAATTTCAAATACAGTGGGAAGATGAATTAAAATAGTCCAGTACATTAATCCAATATTATAAGATATTATTAAGTAAATTCTATATTGAAGAAACTGAATAATGAATAAACATACGTATTAAAATATGCCTGTTCTTTATTAAGTATATTGTGACAACATTATAAGAAAATATTTATATGGAGTATAGAAAGATGACTTAGTTGCCACATGTATTACTTATAGGTAAAACTTATCTAATGTATTAAGCTTTAAATTTTATCAGTCAATATTACTGGAAAAAGAGCCTCTTGTTTTTAATAGCCTCAATTTATTTAGGTTTCCATTCACAAGTAAAGAAAACTGAATTATTTGCACGTCAGTGTGGTATGAAACCCTTTCAATTTTTACAGGTTATAAACTCAACTTCTATATACGTGAAATGAATGACTTGAAAATGCTAATCTTTAATAGACACAAAGATAGCAAAACATCCTTCAATTTGTAACACACGTAGTTCCCTATTGAGTCTTTTTATTATCTATTTTCTCTTCACTTATTATTGGTTCATTTAGTTTGCATTTAACCTTTCACTTTAGCTTTTGCAATTGTTTTAAAGTAATGGTGATTTACTGCTCACCAGAGAAATACAAACCAATCCAATAATGAGATATCACCTCACCCCAGTTAGAATGGCGATTTACATAATGACAAAAAAAATCACAAATGTCGAGCAGAATGTGAAGAAAGAGAAAACTGCATATACTCTTGGTGGAAATGGGAATTTGTACAGGTACTATGGAAAGCAATATAGAGATCCCTTAAAAAAAATACTAAATATAGATCTTCTATAGGATCCAGCAACTTCACTACAGGGTGTATAGCCAAAGAAAAGAAAATTATCATATCAAGGACATTCCTGCATATCCATTTTTATTGCTGCAATACTCACAATAGCTAAGAAATGGCATCATCCAAGGTATCTAATGATGCTCAAATGGGTAAAGAATACGTGGTACACATTCATAAAGAAGTATTATTTACCTACAGAAAATAATGAAATGCTATCATTTAAAGCACCACTGATGGAACTGGGGGTTAGTAAGCCTGTCACAAAAAGACAAATATTTCTTGTTCTCACTCATATACAGAAACTAAATAGTCAATCTCACAGGAGTAGAACAGTGGTCAGTAGGTGCTGGGGAGTGCAGGAAAGTGGGAGAATACACTGAGGTTAAATAAGGTTTGGTGGACTTACTGTGCCGATTTGAGCAGAAACATCCAGCTGAACTGAGTGTGGTTCTGGGCATAGAGGATCCATCTGAAGATTGTTGCCAACACAGCATAAAGAAGAAAGGAAGCAGAAGATAGCGCCGGCTGTTTCCCAGGAGAAGTTCTGTGTGAGTGCTTCTCCTGAAGGGGACTCAGCTGTTCTCCTCGCAGAAGGAGCTCAGGGCCTCGCTGTCCTTGAGGGTGGCTGCTGTTCACTTTGGGGAGCTCTGGTCTTCATCTCTGCTGTGAGCATTGTATCCTGGTTCCAGTATAGATTTCTTCAGTCTTTTAGTGCAGGCCACAGATTATACACCAGGCATTGCTGTGGGCTCGCAACACTTAATTGGATCCTTCAGGTCTCCAGTGCACAGGTAGATGTTCTGCACTCTTCTTGCATTTGGCTTGTGTGTGTGAATGTTGTAACTTGTACTTGTCCTGTATTAAATCTACTCTCTTGCAATCCATTGACTCTACAAAGGTAATAAAGATTTAAGGGACATCAACACAGTTACAAAGAAAGTGTTAGTTCTGATTTTCTATAGCACATTAGGATAGCCATTTACAACAATCTAATATACATATATAGTTCCCAACATGTACAGACGACTAATATTTGATATTATGGAAGTGCTTATTCTCGATTAATTATAAATCATTTATGTCACCATTTTAATCTATTAGATTATTATACATAATATGCATATAACAAATTATCATACTGTGTCCCATAAATATCTAAAGATATTTTGTCTCAATAAAGATAGAAAAATGTACATTTGTGTGAAAAGTTGTTGTATAAAGATTTTAAGAGTTGAACTGACAACTGTATATTTTTGGTATTTTGATGCTCGTGATGAACAATAGTCTCAAAGTTATTTTGATTATTTACTATTTAGCAGAAGAAAGATTGGGCATGCATAACACCTTTTCATTAATAAGTCTCTCCTTACATCTAGGAGGGTTCTCTACCTCAACTCTATCCATTTCTTTGAGATTTAACATCATAAGTTTTCTTTGTCTCAGTGTTAGTAAATCATATTTGTAACTAAATTTTCTCGTTTCTCTCTAGATAATGAGAGCATTAGGAATAATGCTTCTTTTCAAAATACATTATTTTAGGAGACCAAAACAACTTTTTCAAAAGCTTTTCTAAATAATTTTATAAGAAAATTATATCGTTGTGTTTTAGGCATTTTTGTATTGAAAAAGGTACCTATTGCTATCTTCTTACTGATTTCAGTTTTAGCAGCATTGTCATTTCAAATAACCCCTATTATATTTAGGTCATGTAGATAATATTTTTTGAAGGACATGGCAATGAAGTAAAAATTAAAGATTTACACATACAGTTAGTTCAGTAGGTAAGATCGTGTTTTTTGGACAGTGCAGTCAAGGTAATGTTTTCCAATTTTTAGAGTTAATTAAATTCTATCCACTTTATGATGGGGTATTGTTGTGGTTTGTGTCTAGATGTCCCCCCAAAGCCTCATGTGGTAAGAGGTGGCTAGAGTGTGTGATGCTGGGATCAAAGGCATGGGATTACTAAATCAGTCCACTGATTGGTTTGGCACCTCCCCCAGTCCTGGCAGCCTGGATACGCTATAAGGCACAGGTGAGGATGTTTAGGTCCCTTGCTTACCCCTGTGCTTGCCTTGCTGCCTTCTGCTGTCTGCCAGGCCACCCTGCCTTGGATCCAGTCAATTGTGGACCAAAACCTCTACACACTATGAGCCACGTAAATCTTTCTTCTTCTAACTTTGGGTGTCAGCTATTCTGTCTCAGCAACAAGAGAAAAGTAACTAAGACAGGTACTTACTTCCCACCAGGTATCAGTTGTCTTAGTTAGATTTTCAGAGCCAATGGCTGTAAGAGAGCAGATTTACTAGAGGATATTTACAGATTACAATATTTACCCAGAAGCCAAATGCAGAAGGTGCCTAATGTCCATCTATGAACTGGAGACCCAAAAGATCCAACTGAGGGCTGGGAGCCCACAGCACTGTCCCATGTACGTTCGTGTCTGCACATGATGGCTGCAGCCAGGATACGATGCTTGCAGCAGAGATGACAACCAGAGCTCCTCCGAAGCAACAGCAGCCATCCTCGACGACAGCAAGGCCCCGAGCTCCTTCCTGGACAAGGACAGCTGAGTTCCTTTCGGGAGAACCAGCCGCAGTAGACCTTCTCCTGGGAAACAGCCCGCCAACTAGCCACAGCTCCCACTCTGCCTTATGTTGCATCGGCAACAACCCTCAGGTGGATCTCGTACGCCCAGCATCACACCAACTCAGTCCAGCTGGGCGTTCTGGCGCACGTTGACCATATTAGGTCCACCACATCAGTAAATAAAATATTGGATACCTAAGTATATATATTTGGATATCAATGACTCAGAATACATGAGCCTGGAATGTTCACCAACATTTTTGATTAGAAAAATACATTTTTTCAATTTTTTTGAGGTTTTTATACATAGTTAAGGTGAAGTAAATGTAGCACAAGTGGTGTCTTGTCAGTCCAGTGGGCAGTATCAACACTTGGCAAAGAAAAAAAAAAAGAAGAAAGGCACATGTATGACCTGACCCCGCAGTAACAGAAGTAACCAGGCTGTGGAAGGTGAACTACTTAGTGATGGATGGAGCCAGTTAACACTTTGAATTAAAAAAAGATTGTGCAAAAGGAAATATTTTAGCTGGCAAATTCATTAAAATCCCTTTCATTCTACCAGTCTGTGTTACTTCATATTAGTTTGCTGTCATGTAGCTAAGCATAGTATCCAGAAAGATTAGTTTGAAACATGTAGGTTCTAGTAAGATCATAGTAATTATTCAAAGCCCAGAATGTACAATTGAGAATCTTTTTACTTGTCCCAATTATTTCTTCCAAGCATTAATAGAAATATATATTCTCTTTCATGGTACTTACACGGTTGATATAAGTTGTAGCTTTACTTTTGAAAATTATCTCTGAGGCATAAAAAAATCTCTCTCTCATGCAGATGGGGGGGAAGTAATAGCCGCATTTCCATAGCATTGATATACTGTAAATAATATTATAGCACCTGAACGATGCTCAGAAAATAACACAGAGTCATAAAGTTTGCAGTATTTGGAACTAAAATCTGACTTTGGATAGCAGCACCAGAAACATGGCAGAAAAGTTACACTCAAACCTTACTCCTCCCAGAAACACCGATTTAATAGTAGTATATAGACCAAAAATAACATTTTGTGAAATCTAGAATACAGTTAATAAATTGCAGCACCTCAAAGGACTACGGAACTTGCTGAGGATGTAGCTCAGTGGTTAGAGTGCTTGCCTCGCAAGTACAAGGCCCTGTGTTCGATCCCCAGCACACACACAAAAAAAAGCAAAAGCAAAAGAAAAAGACTACAGAACTAAGAATGTCTACACCAAAATGAATACTGAACATTTACCTTATTCACATGAGTCCCTTCCCTCAAACCAGCACAGTTCAGTGTTCAGGGAGATCATCTGGGTCATGACTTCTGCCGGGTGGGTTGGGATTCCCAAGGGCCTGTTTCCACCTTGTCTCTCGCAGCGGTGAAGAAATGTCCCACAGAGTGAAGGAACCGTAATAGTTGGGGCATCTTGCCCACCTCAGAAGAAAGGAAAAGGAGTGGGCAGTTCCCTGGAGCCCGTATGGTTCTAAGGGAAATGGGATAGAGTTGAAGGTGCTCCCAGAAGGGTGGGGGCAGAGCTGTGACATCCTCCGATAGCCTCATCTTTTCTGTGCACTCACCAGAGGGCCATTTTCTGTCTCACAAATAGGGTTGAAAGAAGCAGCATAAAGCGAACACCAGAGACACAAGGAAGAAAGGGAAAGAGGCCGGACTTCCCTGTAGCTGGTATGGTTCCTCGAGATTAAGAAAAGGAACAGAACTGAAGTTGTTCTCCCAAATAGAAATGAGGGTGGGGGGAGAGGGAAGGGGTGAGGGGAGAGGGGAAGGGGCAGGGGAGAGGAGGGGATGGCGGAGGAGATAGGAGGGGAGGGGAGGGGAGAGTCTTTTGGCCCCTAATGTCCTTGACCCGTCATAATTTTCACCCAGATGCCAGCTTTTCTCTTACTTCACACCGAGTCTGAAGAAACCAGCCTGGTTAGATACCAGGGGAAGCAACAGATTTCAGGCCCTAGAACAAAAGAAGAAGACTGGATATCTAAGGCACGTAAGAACAAAAGGTCCCAAATCTTAGGTGGGCTCAGTGAATGACTTTGACTGGGAAAGGTGGCTGTTTCTTAGATGCACAGAGACCAACACAAAGCTACTAGGAATAGAAAAATCAGGGGGAAAAAATGACACCCAAGATAGAGATAAATCTCTGTCTACTCACTTTAAAGGAATGAAAGGGATAGACAACTAAATAAAAAGGCATACGACACTGGAACAAAATGAGTATGTTAACAGACATAATGACAATGAACAAAACAGAAATTTCAGAGCTGAAGTGTAAAATAACAACTGCAGTATTCACTACAGGGCTTCCACAGCAGACTTGGTCAAGTAGAAGAAAGAATCAATGAGCTCCAGGACAGGAGATTGAAATTGTCCAGTAAGAGGGAGAAAATGAAAAGAGGGCAAACAAAAAAAGAAAGACTACAGGATTTATAGAACTCCAATAAAAGAATCAATATATACAGAATAGATTTATTCTACAAAGGAGAGAGAGAGAAATTATTTAAGAAAATAATGGCTAAAATCTGAAGTCTGTGTCAGTAAATGGACATATAGATTCAAGAGGCAAAAAGTCTCTCAAATGGAATAAATCAAAGGAAACATAAACTAGGAACATCAGGAACATTGTAATCAAATTGAAAAAGAATTTTTAAAGTAGCAGGAGAAAAACAATTTGTCACAGAAAACATGCCTGCAATAAGATTTTCAGTGGATTTCTCTGCCAAAACCTTGCAGAACTGAAGAGTAGCAAGTTAAAACTGGAGACCCGAAAACAAAAGAAAACAAACAAAAATCTAATATGCTAACTCAGAATGCGATTCCCAACAAAATTGTACTTTCAAAAGGAACAGATAAAAGACTTCTCAGAAAAATAAAACTTGAAGGAATTCATAAACTAAATGAGCTTTAAAAGAATTGCTAAAGTGAGTTCTACGAGCTGAAATATAAGGGTGCTATGTAGCAACACAAAAGGATAGAAAAGTATGAAATGCCTGGTAAAGGCAAATAAATGAAAAAATTCAGAAAACTGCAATATTATAATCTTGGTATGAAAATTGTTTTGAATCTGCTAACACTACAGGAAAAAAATTAGTAAGAGTAACGACAAGTACACAAAATTACCAGTGGATATACATTACAAAGTGATGTAAAGTATGTCATCAATAACATAAACTTGGTAAGAGGCAAATACGAAAGTTTTGTATGTGATTGAAGTTATCATCACCTAAAATAGATTGAAACAAAAGTAACATTTTGTAAGCTTTGTGGGAACCACAAAATAAATATCTATAATGATACACAAAAGAGAAAAAAAGAAACTGAAGTTCATTATCGCCAAAAAAAAAAAAATACCGAAGAACAGAGCAAGAAAAAAAAGAAAAACTGCAAAACAGTCACGAATAATTAAAAGGACCACTGTATGTCCAAACCTATTAATAATAAATTTAAATATAAATGGATTAAATTTTTGAGCACTATCTAGCAAAACACACAGAATAGTTGAATAGATACAAACAAAAATAAAATAAAGTAAGATCTAGTTATATATTTTGTTTGAGACTCACTAATGCTTTCAGGGCACCGTTAGCCTGATAGTAAAAGGATAGAAAAAGAAATTCCACGCAAACAGCAGTTAAACTATTCCATGAGAAAAAGTAGTTAAAATAGTAGTGTTCAGATTAGGTAAAATAAACTTTTAAGTGAAAAACTGTCACAAGAGACGAGTTCATAAAGTGACAGAAGATTTGGTTCATGAGAAAAGTATAACGGTAGACATACATGTACCCAAGCTCAGTGATGTGTAAAACTCATTATATTAAGCAAACATTGACAGATGCGAAGGAAAAATAGACACATATAATAGTAAATGTTAATGCTCCACTTTCTATTCAAGATGAATAGACTGTCCAGACCAAAAAAAAAAAAAAAAATCAATGTAAAAGAAACAGACTTGAGTAACATTATAGAATAAGTGGATCTATAAGATATATACATATCATTTTAAAGAGAAAATGGTTTACATTATACCAAAAAATGTACAATTTTAAATACATACAGAAAGTTGTCCAGAAGATATAATATGTTAAGTAATAGAATAAGTCTGAACAAAATTAGGGAGATTAAGAATCATACCCAGTAATTGTTGTAATTACATGGAATAAAATAAAAGTCAAAAATAAAAAAATGGAAAAAATGACAAATATGTGGATTATCACACTAAATTACCATTGGATCAAAGAAGATAACAAAAGAAATTACAAAATATCTGAAAACAAAAGCGAAAACTATACCAAACCCACAGAATACAGCACAAGCAGCTCCTAGGGGAGAGCTAACAGCAATAGAAGACTACACTTAAAAAACAAAAACAAAGAAATGTAATTTTACAGTTTAAGGAGCAGCAAAATGAAGAACGAATGAAACCCAAAAGAGAAGAAAGGAAACATTAAGGATTAGATTAAAAAACAAAACAGAACAAAAGCAGAAACAATTATAAATTAGAAAAATAAGGCCAAGAAAAACCACTAGAACTGAGACTTGTGTTTTTTGAAAAGGTAAAACTGACAAATATTTTCCTAGAATAAAGAGGGAATAAAAGAGAAATTACAAACTTGTAAATAAAAATGAGACATTATAACAACTACAAAAATGTTAAAAGATGAAATGTGACTATTAGAAAAATTGTTCACTAAAAATCAGATAACCTAAAAGAAATAAGCAAATTCTTATCAACCATTAACCCACTAAGACTGACTCATAAAGGGAGAGAAAGCCTGAGCAGAGATTTCAAGGAAAGTGAGAACATAATTCAAAATATTTCAACATAGAAAAGGCCACAGCCTCATCGCTTCACAAGCAAATTGTACCAAACATTAAAACAAATACAGCGCCAATCCTTTATGAATTCTTTTTCAAAAATTGAAAAGGGAAAACTTCTAGCCTACTTTTATGATAACAGAATTACCCTCATACCAAAGCTAGACAAAAACACTCCAAGAAAATTACAGACTAGTACTTCTAATGAACAGCTATGCAAAAACCCTTAACAAAATAAAATAAAATAAATAAATTTCACATCATAAATAGAAATGTCACACACCACAAGCAGTCGGGATGATCCTCGTTATGCAAAGATGATTAACCGCAGGCAAGTTAGTTGATACGATACACCACATTAGCTGAAAGACAATTTCTGTATCATCCCATTAGACACAGAAAATGCATTTGACAAAACACACCATCCCATCTTTTTAAAAAACACAAACCACATTAAAAAGCAGAAATATATTTTTGCACAATAAAGGTCGCATATAACAAGCCTACATCTGATATCCTATAGTGGTCCTTTCTTATCTATTTCCTTTTCCTGGTTTCAATTACCCACAGTTGCTAACAAATGTAAAATGAAAATTCCAGAAATAAAGAGCTCATTAGTTTTAAATTCTGTGCCATTCTGAGTGGCGTGATGAAATCTTGTACCATCCTGCAACATCTAGTCTGGGATGTCAGGCTTCACTTGTCCTGCACACCCACACTGGATGCACAGCACTGTCACCTCGGTTTTCAGGTTGACCATTGTGCGATCACAGTGCTTAGTTCAACTAAACCTCGTTTTACTTAATGAGTAAATTTTAATGCTATTTTGGATATGCCAAAGAGAAGCCATAAATAGTGCTTGCTTTAAGCGAAACCATGAAATGCTCAACCATGTAAAGAAAGAAATTATCTTGGAAGATGAGGTTACTGAAATCTCTCCTAAGAATGAGTTTTCCATCCTTGAAATTGTGAAAAGAGAAAAGGAAGTGAGTAATAGTTTTACTTTGGAAACCCAAAAAGCAAAATTATGGCCATAGTGTGTGACAGTGCTAAGAGAAGATAAAATAAGAAAGATATTAAATTACAGAATTCAACACTATCCTTAGGTTCAGGCATCTTCTGGGGACTCTGAAACATGTCTTTAGTGGATAAGGAAGGACAATGTACTCGCTGCTTTTCTTTCATTACTGAGAAGTATTCTACAATCAGGAGCCAGGCTGGGCAGCCCACTATGGGCCTTCTCTTCAGAGTAGTACTGCAAGTCCTGGCTAGAGCAGTTAGGAAAGGAGAAGGAATAAAAGAACAAAACCCCAAAATAAAAAGTAATGTGTCTGTTTGCAGATTACAAAGTGTTAAATATGAATAACTCTAAATACTCCCCAAATCTCATTTTTATAGCATTGGGGGAAATGCATATGGGCTGACAAAAAGCAGAATAGCTATAGGGGTTTTGAGAATGAAGGACAAAGCTGGAGACACCACTCATCCTGACTTTAGAATACATTACATAGTTACAATAATTAAAAATGATAAGGACGGACATATATACCAATAGAACAGAATAAAGAGCAAGGAATAAATCCACATATATGCAGTCAACAGATGTTCGAAGAGAATGGGCGTATGGAAAAGGAGAGTCTCTTCAGTAAGTTTTGTTGGCAAAGCTAGATACCCAAATGCAGCAGAAGAAATTAGGGCCCTATCTTCAACATATGCAAAGACCAATTCAACATAAAGAAATAAAGATATAAATATTAGACCTGAAACTGTAAAACTATTAAAAGAAAACCTAAAGGACAATTTTCTTATTCATTATGGCAGTAGTTTCATGGATATAACATTAAAAATACACACCGAAGGCAAAAGCAGAAAAGGTATTCTGTATCAAAGTAAAAACTTCTGCAGAGCAAAGGAAACGGCAGGAAGGAAAGATAACCTACAAAATGGGAGAAGATATTTGCAAATCATACTTTGCAAATATGCAGAGAAGGATTAATATGCAAGATATAGGGAGAGCTCACAAAACACAAAAACAAAAAAGCCTGAAAAAAACAAGAACTTTTAAAACATGGACAAAGAAATTGAATAGATGCTTCTCCAAATGCATACCAATGTGCAACTGGTTTATAAAAAAGATGCTTAACATCACTAATCACGAGAGAAATGCAAAATCAAAACCACAGTGCAAAATCTTCTCAGGCCTTCTTAGCATAGCTAGTAAAAACATTAGGGAAGATTTGGAAAAATTAGAATAATTGCACACAGTTGACAAGAATGAAAATTGGTGCATTCACCATTGAAAACAGTGTGGTATTCCTCAAAACACTAAAAGTCTAACTACTGAAAGATCCAGCCCTTCTGGCCATTTATCCAAAACAATGAAAATCAAGATATTGAAGAAATATTTTCACTCCCATGTTCATTGTATAATTGCAGCATTTTAAAAATAATATCCAAGACATAAAAACAATTTAGATGTCTACTAATGTGTGAATGGAAAATGTATATGTGTGTGTGTTGTGTGTGTATACTGACACACATATTTTTCAGATTCAGATACTGAAATAGATTCAGATTCAGATACTATTCCAACTCCTCAAGACAACATGGTTGAACCTGGAGGGCAAAATTCTTAATGATCACAGACTACATGTAATACTGAAATGGTCCATAAAATCAGAGGTTTGGAGAATTAAGGGGGATTTGTTTTTCAATAGGTATAATGTTTCAGTTATAAAAGATGAATAGGTTTTAGAGGTATGGTGCACAGCCTTGTGTCTATATTTAATATTATTATTGTATTCTGCAGTTAAATGGAAGGAATATCAAGTTAAGTGTTCCCGCACAATATAGAGATTTAAAATCAAAAATCAAATGACTGCCTAAACGGTTCCCTCTGCCTCTGTGAAATAATAATAATAGTAGCTGCTTGTAGACCTTTCGAAATGATAAAATCCACAATTAATAAGTGCTACTTTTGTTTCTTTTTTCAGCGAGTAAAAAGTTGACCCACAGGGGAGTTGGAGATACTTTTCCAGCTGCTCCCTGCATTTCTACACATCATCTGAACAGAAGAATTAGGACACCTTTGTTCCAGACCACTATTTCCAGAATGTTGCATGGCACTGATATTGATAGTTTGTTCCCTTCTGTGGAGCATTAATTTATGTAAAACATAATAAAATTTTAAAACTCCCTTTAGAAGAGATTGAGAAAGTTTGCTAAGCTCTCCTTTACCCCTAATAGAACTCACAGCGATCACGGGACTGATTCCGTGTCATTCTGTGGGTTGTAGCAGGAAGGGGGAAATAAACACGTATGAAGCTCATGCATCTTGCTTGTCTGAGAGCAACAGTCATTTCTCTTTGGCTCAGGGGTCTTGTACCTTCTGCCACCATCTTGAAACTATGATATTGTACTTGTTAGCTTGTAAACAAGGTGAAAGTCCTCCACAGACCTAACCGAGACCCTGTACAGTCCCTTTTAGGGAAGACAAATTGGAAGATTGAGTAATGAATTGGGTAGAATCGGGAATGGTGCCACCCATAGTCATGGACTTGGAAAACTGGAGTAGTTAAAAAGACAGAGGGGAACAGCTATGGAAATTGTTGTTAGAGAATGTCAGTGAATAGCGGAAAGAACTTCATTATTGTGAATTAATACTTTACTGTACCGGACAGGTGGAGTTAAAGTGTGGCTGTTTATAAACTGGAATGTAGGCTTACATGAAAGAAATTCTGTTAATGAAGCATTGGTTCTGGAAAGTTGGTATGCCTTGGGACCTGCATGATTGGCACCTACACATGTGCTAAGATGCACAAGAGAAACCAAAAGAAAAGATGATTTTAAAGAAAAGGTCCACGGTAGGGTTTCAGAATGGGCAATGTACAGTAAGTATTTAGCTAGATGAATTTTGAGGTAACTCAAAGATCTGAAATTTATTGGCTTATGAAGTATTTCCAGATGTCAAAATGATTCTTAATCTATGTTGTCTAAGGAAAGGCAATCTATTCGACACTTAATAGTTTCTAGTGCTCATGGGAGAAATAGACACAAAGGGACTCATGCTGATGTTCCGTACAATGAACATTTCAACTTCAGTATCACTTATTGCACAGGTAGATAAAGAAAGAAAGAAGGGAGAGTTGCTACCAAACTTACCAAGAGAGAATTGGGCTATGTCATTCATTTCCTGAGGGCAATATTACAGGAATAGCGATTGAGTGATGAGCAAGGAACTATAATGGGATCAAGGACAACGGCGAATGATGAGAATCAATGAGAAATGTTGGTTCTACAAAGGAATACAGTCTTGAAACTAACTTGTGTCTTCAAGGATTTGTGGAAGGGGAGTGTTTGCCTGGATGAAGATGTAAGTGCTTATGTGGGAACGGAATGGAGTCTGCCAAATTAGAAGAGATATTCATGACACTTGGCTGGAGGTATTCCTAAACACACTGGGATTTTCAAGGGCAAGTTTGTATAGATATAGTCCAATTTAATCTTTCAACACAAAATATGATTAATGGTGAAATTCAGAAATAAAAGGTAGTGACAAATGCTGATTTCCAAATTAACCAAGTCTCTATCGTGTATTTAGGATCAACTTAAAGGACATCACTCTCAATGTACAACTATACCTTGATGTGTTATAACATTAACAATTAATACCCTGGTGATGAAAGAGACGAGACAAAATCCATAGTTAATTCTAATAATTAATTTATATTGTGTCTTTGAGCAAATGTTAAAATGCTAAACATAAATAATAAACCCCATATCCCCATGTTCTTTCCAGTCCTGCATTCTCCCGATGGATGTAATTAGTGGAATGGAAATATCTGAAAAATAACAAAGTATTATGGTAAATCTATTGACATAATTATATTGAAGAAATGACTATAGATTCAGGACATGTGTTTTAGTTACTTTTCTCTTGTTGTTGGGACAGAATACTCGACACCCAAAGTTAGGGGAAGAAAGGTTTATTAGCTCACAGTCTGCAGAGGTTTCAGTCTATAGTCCGCTGGGTCCGAGGCAGGGCTGGCGTGCAGACCAGCGGCCGGCCCCGCAAAGTAAAGTGAGGAAAATGCAAGGAATGTATGCAAATCAGCAATGCAAACAAGCAGCTAATTAGCCTCTTCCTATATCTTTATCTAGGCTACCTGCCCCCAGGGCAGCCCACACTCTAGATCCAGCTATCTTTCACCACATGAGGCTTTGGGGGGACATCTAGACACAAACCATAACAACATGCTTCTTTATCTACTTGTCTATCCATCTAAAAAAACTACTGTTGTTTTCAGCGTTACTTAAATATTATTCCAGGTTTGGAGGTCAGAAAATTAAGCAGAGTAAACTTATTATAGTTAGTATTTGAAACTGAGTACTGTCAACAATTCTTGACACTTAACAAAACTCATCAGATTAATATTATTCACCTCCCTCATTATATTGCCAACAGGCATTTTTAAAATACACATACACACACACACACACACACACACACACGAGTTACCTGAATGATATTACTTGGTCAATGATCACATATCAGCTTGTTTTCAATGATAGGATGTCAAATTGCTTTCTTTAGAAGATATTAAAATGTTCTAAAGCAAAATGTGTAATTTCTTTCTAATTATTTTCTTCTATTTTTCTCTAGGCCTGTCCTGATTGTCTTCTCTAGATATTTTGAATCTCATTTTCTGCTAAATATTATTAAATTACTAATCAGTAAATTTAATTGATTGATGCTGAAAATTTTGTCATTTTCATGGAAATTTGAATTTTCATATAGATTTCCTAAAATCCAAAAGGTGATCTACATTTTAATGGCAGTATTTCAAGTCCATACATTAAAAATACTAGGAGATTCTAGTCTCCTGTCCTTCAAACCATACCATTTAGGCAGCATCTCACACAGCCATGCCTTCCTCATGTTAAGGATATGGTTTGTGAGCATCAGCGATGGTTTGGAAAAGCCATTCTGTTCCTTTTTTTCTTCTTCTTCTTAAAACTTCAAAGCACATAGCTACAGCACATTTATTTACCATGTTATTTCAGCCTGGCAAACCATTTTAAGAACTAGAAATAGGTACATAAATGACACGTTAAATTTTCATCAGCAAGTCAGTGGAGTGTTTTCCTATTTGACACATCATGGTGTGTAATGAAACATAATGGTGTGGAACCGCTAAGTTGAAGGAAACTGCCCGGGGCCTGCCCGGAAAAGGAAAAGGCCCTTTTCACAATCTGTGAATCCTAGTTAAAAGGACAGCGACATGTTCAGGGATTGAATTATTAGAGTAATTCATATGGACTCGAATACCTTTACTACTTTAATTTTTAAGTATGTATCTAGGCATATTCTAGGTAAAAGTTCTCTTTTAAATTTTTATTATGAAGCAAACTAGGTTTCCTAATGAGCCTATGAATTCAATTTAAATTAATTTTGAGGATGCACTAGTAAAAATGACAAAAATCTACATTTTTATAAAACTTTACTAAATGATTTACATGTACTGTATTGTTTAATTTTCAAAAGTGTGTAACTACTCACCACAGCTCTTGTTTTCCGAATGAACACATGAAGGCTTTAAATATGTTCAGTGATTTGCTAGTTACTGGGTTACTGTGTTCAAACTCAGCTACCTCCATATGACTTTAGAGTGGACACTCAAACTATGATTAAATAACTGTAACTTCCATAAAATTTACTGCGAATATAGAAAATTAAAGTGCCAGTACCATAATGAAGCACGTTTTGCTTGTTCGTTTAGAGAGAGGTAAGAAATACCTTTTCATTTGGGCAAAGCCTTGTAGAAGGTGGGGCGTTTCAGGTGAGGATTTAAGGACAGTTATAATTTGGATAAGAAATGGTGGGTGAAAAAGGAATCTGAGGACCCTACAGCAGCGAGTACTTGACAGGGCTTCAGATCGAAATCAGAACAAGTTGAGTCTTATATCATCGTTGTACACTGATGAATTCAACATAGTTTCCATAGCCTGAATTATAAATTGGCAATGTCATACATCTTGAATGCAAAGGTGGAAGCTTTCTCAGACCCCAAACTTCTTTATTTTCACAAGAAATACGGCCTTTACAATGATCTATGATCAATATTTAGCCTGAAAGATATTTGTGTTTGCTTTCCCTGAGCTCAAGAAAGAGAAATTCCTGAAATTGGGTCCTAGGTAAGTATTGGTGGTATGCTTTAGATCAAGAATATGCCCCTAAAAATCTTATGTGTTCAGAGGTGGCACTCTTGGAAGGTGATTGGATCATGGGGTTTTATACACATTGGTGGATTAATTGACCTGCTGATAAGTTCACAGCTAACTCTGCTGTTGGAAGTGGGTTCTATTGGAAAAGGCATGTCACTAGGGGTCAGCCTTTGGAGCATCTCTCTTCAGCTCCTCCCTTTTCTCTCTGCTTCCTGCCTGCCCTGAAACAAGCAGTCTTTTGCCATGTCCTTCACTCATGATGTTTCTGACCTGGAACTAGCCAACCATGGACTGGATCCCCTGAGCCACAAGCCAAATTAAACCTCTCCCCTTTTAAACGGTGGATATCAGGTATTGTGTTCCAGCGATAAGAAAGTGACTAATATAATTGGTTTGCCCCTTGAATTTGTAGTCAGAACCATGATGGGGATCCTTATATCAAAAGATAAAACTAAGCTGGACAGGATGGCTCATGTAATCCTAGTAGCCTGGGAAGCTGAGGCAGGGTGTGGGAGGCTTATTGCAGGTATTCACTGCAAATGGTCCATTTAGTGATTTCGGGAGACTCTGTCTCAAAGTTCAAAAATAAAAAAGGGCTGAGATAGTAACTCAGTGTTATGACTCTAGCGTTAATCCTCAGTAACAACAAGAACAAAAATATTAAACCAGGCACTCCATTGACATCCTTCTGGTTTTGAACTTACTGTCAAGTGTCAGAATATAATTAATCCTGCAAGACTTGAGAAGGTAATGTTCAAAAGCACATTGTCTTAAAATGTATGAGACTCTTCTAACGCTGATTGCCCATGACAGTCTCATTGTAGCCAAGCCTGGGATTAAAACACTGTTGCGGTCTTAACCCAACTCAAAAGGTTCTGGGCTATTGATTCAGATGCCTCTTCTATTCGTATGGCGGAGTGTGGGCTTGTAGAAGATGAAGCCATGCAATCCAGAGTCATTTAGAATGGCTCAATCGGAGCAAACCAAGATATATCATGTACAAGTACAAAATAACCATGTTGAATATGATCATTATGTATACAATGTACCAATACATGTTCTTGGTTAAAAAAAAAAAAAAAGTGAAGCTTAGAATGGCTCAATCCTCCAAAAAGCTTCGAATAGCTCATAAGATCGGATACGAATAAAGCCAGATTTCTTCATGTATGTGAGTTAAGGATGCGGTTCTTTACTCGATAAATTAATCTTTGATTTTTTCTTTCATTTGCCAGTGTAAAGCACCTTCATAATTTTTTTTTTTATTCCAAGCTGAGATGAGATTTGCAGATACAAGCGATAGAAAGCCAAAAGGTACTAGGTTCCATCAAGGTAAAAACTTCCCATCTTCTTAAAATCTCATTCATTTTCATCCAGTTTGCATCTCAGTAGTGTTGTCCAGTTCTGAACTAGGAGAAAAGGCATCAATTATGAATGATTCAGAACTCCAAATATGAGTTCATTTTAATAAAATAGGTGTTAGTAAGATTGTGCTCCTCTCCTTGTTGAAAAGCTGTAAAATTTGCAATTGAAAGAGAATGTGTCCTTATTTCTATTTTTTTTTTTTTTGAGACAGCATCTCACTACATAGTTCAGGTTGGCCTGAAACTCACTATGTAGTCTAGGTAAAGGATCTCTCTTATAATGCTAATGATATCTGTCCTCCGCCATTTTCCAACATTTCTTTTTTTTGTTGTTGTTCTTTACGATGGAAATTTCATATTATATTCTTGTCTATGTAATTTGTCCCAGGAAAATATATCCCTACCATGTTCCCTAAACCTTTTCCATAACTGTTACCAGGTCTGATAAAAATTATTGCCAATGTAACTTTTAGACTTGCTTCTCATTTGTATTCCTGCTGTACTCGGAGTAGTTCAAGACTTTTCTAATTTTCAGTTAGAATAATCTCAAACTTCCAGTTAGAATACTCTCAAACTTCTGAACTATGCTGAACTTTCAATTTTACCCTCAGTAGCTACTCAGAACTGCATACTCAAATCCTTCTTATAGGACACTGCTCTTTATTTTTTTTTATTTTATTTTAATGGTACATTTTAGATGTACATAGTGATAACATTCATCATAGGGAATTTGTACCTGTACATGATATATCTTGTTGCTTCTTTTTTTTCCATTCCCTTTCTCCCCTCCCCTCACCCCCTCCTCCCTCCTTATTTACAAAAGCTTTGTTTCCATTTTTTCATTCTATTTCTTATTTCTCTTGTCCCTCTGTTCCTTTCCCCTTCCCCTGTTCCCTTTCCCATTTGGACATTTTCTTCCCTTTCCCAATACAATACATTTTAGTTTTTATTTACACTTCAGTTTCTCACACCAGAGAAACTATGCGGTATTTAAACACGTGTGTCTGATTTATTTCACTTAAGAGTATGGTCTCAAGATGCATCCATTTACCTAGGAATATCTCAAGCTTATCATTCTTTATGGCAGAGTAGTACTCCATTGTATTAAAAAAAAAAAAAACATTTTCTTTATCCATTCTGCTGCTGATGGGCATTTGGGCTGCTTCCAAGATTTAGCTATTACAAACTGTGCTGCTATAAACATGGGTGTGTATATATCCCTGCTGTATAATGATTTTAATTCTTTTGGGAAGATACCAAGAAGTAGAATAGCTGGGTCAAATGGAATCTTTAGTCCTATTTCCCTGAGGAATCTCCACACTGATTTCCATAGCAGTTGTACCAGTCTACATTCCCACCAACAGTGGAGAAGGGTTCCTTTTTCTCCACAGCCCCTCCAGCATTTGTTATTGGCTGATTTGTTGATAACAGCCATTCCTCGTGGAGTGAGGAGGACACTGCTCTTTAAAAATGAAGTCCTCATGGGCTGGGGATTTAGCTCAGTGGTTAAAGTGCTTGCCTTGCAAGCACAAGGACCCGAGTTCGATCTCCAGCACCAAAAAAAAAAAAAAAAAAAATGAGGTCCTCAAAAAATTTTGGAAAGAGGATGTATATTCAAAGACCATACAGTTTTCAATCAATCATGCAAAACCAAAAGTTAGGCCACACAGCAAATTTTAAGGGAAATTTATGTTATTAAAATTCAAATCCATGCCTTTAGAAAAAGGAAACATTTTCTATCCTGGAATATTCAAATGCAGGCTTGCACTTCAAAAATTTAAAATTTTGAGCTCAGCATGCTGAGCATAAGCCCCATCCTTACTACATGCCACTTGACTAATTGGTAGCAGGTCATTTAAGAAAGCATTTGCAAAATGAAAAAGCCAACACTGAGAAGAATTATTTCAAAATACATACTTGATACAAAACAGCAGGGACAATGCCTTGATATAAAACACTTGATAAAATGTAGGTGTTTTTATTATAGCAGTTAAGGAGTATCGTTCCACAATAATCTAAATTATTGGTTGTGGCGAGAACCCACCAAGGTATGCTCCTAATCCAATATGACACGTGTATTATGAAAGACAGCCAAACAGAAACATGGGGAGAAAACCATATTATGCAAGAAGATACTGGAATTGTGCAAGTAGAAACCGTGCAAAGCTAAGAAATATTGGTGGCACTAGCAGCTAAGGAAAAGTCATAGATCATATTCTCCCCGAGAACCCTCTTGAGAGACATAATATTGCCAGCACCTCGATTTCAGACTTACAGCCTTTGGAACTGTAAGAAAAGGTTGTTTGTTTGTTTGTTTGTTGTTTGTTTTTAAGCCTTCCAGGTTCTTACAGCAAATCTACACAACTGATGTGTTAGATGTATTTATAGGTTTCTCTTTTAGTGTCTTTGAGTTAAGTTGTACATTAAAAAAATTTGCTAGTCCAAAATTTGCCATTAAGGGATTCTTAATGTCCACCTGCTCCAAATAATTTGTACATTAAATGTTTGCAAGACCTCATTTTACTGTATCTTTCCTACTAAAATACTTGTTTGAGAAGTCTCATATTTAATTTCACTTAAAACATTATTCCTAGCCAACCTACTTACACTGTAATTAGGCATTTCCTCTCTGTTTTACTACATTTCACCACCTTGTAGTGCATAAAGATGAGACCCAGACTTTACTAGGTCTGAGTGGGGGAACATAGATAGTTTCATACACAAAACTTCGCATATTTGTAGTCTTTGAATGCATTCAGCAATGATATTTATTCATTTTAAAGAATGCTCATATAGTTAAGCCATGCATTATTATTTTAGCATAACATGAATGGGGATTAGTGAGTTTTACCAAAGTTCCCAGATTCGATTCACTTTTTTGTTGTTGTTGTTGCTTTTGGGTTTGTTTGTTTTTTTTTTTTTTTTTGTAGTAAATCTTTAGGTGAAATAGACTTCCAAATTTTGGCAAAGATGAATCCATAAGGCATTATTGTAATCCCCTTATCTAAATTAATTTCTTCCCAAGAAAATTAACAGAATATAAAATTATAACTATAATCCATAATCATAAGAAATGAAGTAAATGAAAATTAAGAAATAATGTA